>SNQJ01S0015673.1:9676-31005 GCA_010110895.2 Picea sitchensis | reverse complement strand
ATATATATATATATATATATATATATATATATATATATATATATATATATATATATATATATATATATATATATATATCAACTTTGCTTTCAAAATTGTAACTTGTCTATGATCCATGGTGCAACTCTATTCAAAGTACTCATTCAAACGTATCATTTACTCTTTCAAAATGTTAAAAAACATCGTTTTCCCTCTACATTGTTAGAACTTTATATTAAATTTATTTTATATTTTAATTTTTATATTATTATTATTTTATATTTTATATTTTATATTATTATTTTTATCCCACTTTTCTCAAACTAACTTTTCATATACTTCCTTATTTTTTCTGAGCTACTTTGGCCAGTGTCTTTTTCCTTTTTCTTTTTATATGTTTTTTCCAAGTTCATTGACTAAGTTTAATAATTTATAATATTAAACTAAAATATAATTATTTTTATATGAAGTTCATTGACTGAGTTTAATAATTTATAATATTAAACTAAAATATAATTATTTTTATATGACCAACACTTACATGTTTACAGCAATATTGGGATAGCATAACCTTGGTTGAAGCATTAAATGTCTTCATTCATTCGGATTAGTTATGTCTACTGGTATGATCTATTCAGCCACCAAAGACAATAATTCCAAATCTTTGCATTGAGAACATGAAACAAAAATTTAGTTATATGTGTAACTGAAACAGGGAACAAGAAACACAAATTTAGTTATTTATGTAATTCAAGCATCACTAGAACAAAATTTTGTAGAGTCACAAGCCATACTTTATCTACTTATAAAATCTATAATGCCAACATTGGCTATTATTTGTTATGTGACATTCTATCATGGCATATTTCATGGCAAAAAGCCTTTATAGTCACTTTATCTCTAAGTTATTAAGTTATTGATATTCCTATGATGGGAATTTTTCAAGAATGTTTTTTTTTAAAAGTTAAATGTTAATAGTTTATAACTTACTCAAGAAGTGGGATATCATGTTATATTTAATGATGTGTGATTATTTATTTATTTTCAAAGAAGTGTTTTGATTGTTCTTAAATAATAATAATAATACTAATGGTGTATTTGTAAAGTTAGGGTTTAGCTAAATGTTGGTGTATGCATTATTATAATAGGGAGTTGTAGTATTAGTGATTTGCATTATTATAGTACTCAAACTTTTGTTTAAGTTTTTTTTGTTGGCACGCGTCGAGTTTTTGTGATAAGATTTTGCATTGTGGTTTCACCGTATTTACATCATGTGTACAATGCTCAAAATATTTTAAAAACTTTGTTATTTTGTTTTGTGTCGTGTTTGCATTATTATTGTGTTGTTAGTGCATTGCTCCTGCATTTATATAATTGGTCGTGCATCGAATACGTCGTGGTTACATTGTGTTGCATCAAAGTAGCATCTTATTTATAGATATATAATGTTTTATTCATCAAGATATTATATTTGATAAAAAAAAAAAATTGTCATATTTGCACACAATTCTAATGTCATTTTTCGAAGGAGTTCCAACTAATCATTGACAATACTACAATCTATAGAACTTGATCTTCTCCATCACTTTTGGATTCATCATTGCCCTTTTTATCAACATCCCTTCCTCTCTTTTTCTTTTCTCCACCATCCTTCTTTCCCTCCTTCTTTCTTCCCAACATCCTTCTTGTCCCCTTCCTAATTGTCTTTGTCCTTCTTATGTGGGATGATCTCCATGTAATTCATGGCCTTTTGTGGAGATATAATGGCTTGTAATTGTTATTATAATTAATGAATTGATGGATCGATTGTAAGGATTAGAGTGAGCTATACATATTATTTTTGTTTTTGGTTGCACGAGGAGCATTATGGGATCTAGAAGTCGTTTTCCAAACCAAGAAACATTTTCATTTGCTTATAGTTTGTATATTGTAGAGTTGAAATCATGTTGGAGATAATCATGGAAGCTCTACGTCAGATATGGGTTGTTATGCTCAATTGGTTTACTTCCATTGTGTTATTCATGTTATTGAATGTGGTGATTGGAACCATTGATGTTACTTTTAGAATATGCTAAAACAACACCAATAGGTACCTCAAAAGAAAACCATTTTTCTTATACAAACTAAGCACCTTCAACTCACTACAAGGAAAACACCACCTAGTGGAGATTTTTAGCGTTACAAGATTGGGCAACCAAAGGTTTTAAATGAGGTTCGTTTGGTCGGTGCACTTATATCAATAATACACATCGATGCACCAACATTTGCACCAACATTTGATACAAATCAAGGCTATATATATATATATATATATACACACACACACACCAATGTGTATTATATATTTTTGAAGCCCCAATGCATATTTTATATATTTAAAGCATCAATGTGTATATTACATTATACACCATAATGTTTCGTAATGTTTACACTAATAATAACAGTAATGGTAATGGTATTATTGAAGAGAACGATGGTGTTGTTGTCTTCAATAGCACTGATCCTTATGTTATAGTTATGCATACAAGTGTCTAATACTCATTTAAACGCACTCATACATAAATATGTATGAACCGCATTATTACATTCAAATGAATAGAATGCACCAATATGTTTTAGTGCTAATTTTTTCCATGTTGCGGTATGCAAATGCAACTTCTTATTTATTTTACTAAATTTCAATTAATCATCAAAAACTCAAATATTTTGTTTTAATAATATTTATTTTTATGAGTTTGTCTCCATTCTCTAGGACTAAGTCGCCATGATCTTCAAGAGGTTTGATCGCAACAGAATGAGTATCAATGACACTCTTACGAAATTGATCCGGATTATTTTAATAACGACTTGAAGAAAAAAACATAACCGATATATAACAAGGAAATACACAAAGATAATGCAGAGAACACGGAAATATAATGAAAAACAACTAATATTAATGAACAAGAGGGAAAAACAGTGTAGAACATAAACTGGAAGAATGGGGTAGCCTATCTTTGAAAAGAAAGAGATGTTGGCTACGCTTCATTCACAACAAGCTTTACATCACACTCCATTACATGCTTAAAGGGCCTCTTTCACCTCAATTATATATGAGAGAGTGAGAGGAGAACAATTCCCATGATGCATGTGGGATAAATTGGACTAAGTTTATAAAATTCCATAGGCATGTAAAACACTAGGACTTCCCAGGCAGTCACCCATCCCAGTACTACTCTAGCCTGAGTGTGCTTAACTACGGAGTTCTAATGGGATCTGGTGCATTAACACTATGTTGTAGGCATGTACATAAGACCACTACGAAATAATTACATGATCTATGTAATTAACAAATAAAGATGACATTATATTCCATTCCCCATCAAAAGGGTGAATATCATGGTTTATCAAAACCACAGGCTCAAAATGGTGATTCAGTGGAAAAGGTGGATGGCCATCGAGATCCATCTAGATCATTCCTCCCCCCTTAGGAAGCAATGGTCCCCATTGTGTCAAGTTCCCTTGGGAGATGGGGAGACTTCTGCTAAATCTGAAGCTTGGTGCATTGTTTGCCTTGCTGAAGAAGTTGTCATGCTTAGCTTGTTGAAGGTTGTCATGACCTGTTGTTGGAGGGGTTGGATCCATTCAACCAATCTAGCTGCATGATCTACCTGAGTGTGGGAGGACGTTGTTGGTGAAGATGTAGCATGAAGAGTATGAATGGTTCTATTTTAACCTTGCTTGACTGAGTAGTGTGGAGGCACCCCCGTAGGTGCAGCAAGAACATCTCGATACTCTTCTAAAATCTTGTCGATCTGCTTCTGCTAGATAGAAAGGTCTTGGGTTGAGGATGCAGTGGTTGCAGTGTCCTTCTGTTCACCCTCTGATCGGATTGTTAAGAGGATAAACTTTGCAGTATGAGAGATTACTTTGTGGCATTGTTTTGGTGGGACAATAGTCGAAACTACCTCTGGTATCATGTATAGCTGACCCCCGAGAGTAACAATGACGCTACGGGGTCAAGACTCATAAACAACATGACACCTCCACATATATGGTTGGCCTAATAGAACATCACAGACTTCTAGTGGGGCAACATCACACAATATTGTTAGAAAAACAGGACCGTGGAGCAATAAAATAAAACAAATGCGGAAACAAAACACAGAAGATACACAATACAATAAAGACATAGATTTACGTGGTTCACCCAGTGTGGGCTATGTCCACCAGAGAAATTGACAGGTCCTTCCTTTATTATTATCCAACATATGAAGGGATACAACCTACAACAAACCCGTTGTAACTTCCTCTTCTTTCTCTCACAGTCTCCTATCTCATAATACAATATTCACCATCAACCATAACCGCAATACATTTCCCTCATAAAAGTGGGTTGCCTTCTAGGGCAAAAAACCCTAACATAATCTCTACCGTTAGATCTGCGACCTTATAATGACAAGGCAATTTTTCCTTCAATGTCTTAACCTGTGAACCCCCATCAGAAGACGCTACCACCGAAGCCTCGTTGGGGGCCTGCTTTCCCCCAAACACCGTAGAGGGGGTAACACCCCTATGAACTCCCTTGCGTGGAGGAGTGTACATACTTATAGGGTGTAAATACTTCATGGATATAAACGGTGAGAAAGCGGGGACCTCACAGTCCAGGAAGATAATGGGGCTCACAACTTGACAAATACCTCATCCTTGGAAGGCCAGTGTAGGCTAGGACATCGCATTTTATTGGTGGTTGACACAAAGATATTGACCATGGAGAAATACTAGATGTTGTATTGTTGTGGGTGTGATGTTGTTGGAAAATCCAAGCCTTGACAGCTTTGTTGAGATGATGTTCTTTGGCTTCCTCATCAACAATAAAATGCGGTGGGGTTATCACCTATTGAAATAATATGGCGCAAAGTGTATTCTAATTATTATTATTGTGGTATTATTCATTAGATCAATCCCTATTGCGAATTGATCATATCAACTATTGCAAAAGACCAAATTCCCTTTTGCAGTTGGTTAAGAGTATAATTGTAATAGGATAAATGAAAATTAGGCCCCATAATATATTAAAGAGGCCGCAGATATAATTAAGGTGGTTACAACCACCCAAAAGAAGAAGTCATTTTGCCGATTGAAGAGACACTTACACGTGCCAGACTTGTATAAAATAAGGAGGCTAGCGCCTCACTTAGACACACTCACTTGTTCATTGGCTTAGTTTGGTGGAGTTGTAGAGAGAGAGAGAGTGCATTCTTGGGAGAGGAATTTCTATATGTTTGAGTTATCTCTTGCATTGTATTGGCTATCTATAATAAGGAATTTTGTTGGGTTTTCTCCCCATGAGGGTTTCCCAAGGATAAATGATGTGTAATGCTCTTGTGATTGTGTATTTCTAGGTGATACTATCTTATGCTATTGTTATCTAGTGAAATGCAAAGAACTCAATAATAGCTTAAACCTTAACATGGTATCGAGCTAAGATGAAGGCATATTTCATGAGAGAAAAGTGAAAAACGTCATTGTTGTCATTCAAGAAAATCAGGGATTTTTGTTGGTAGTATTTCAGCTTTAAAACCATCTAGAAAAGTGCCCTTCCTCAAGGATCAACTTGGCATCCTCAGTGCAACTTTGCAGTGGCTAGATCCCCCGGAAAATGAAACCCTAGTTACACAAAAGTACCCGGAGAAGTACCCGAGGAAGAACCCGAATAATGATGCCGAAGTCTTAGAGTACCGGGAAAACCAAAGCAGCACCAGTCGAGAGAAATCCACAAAATCAAGTTTGGAGGGTAAAATTTGGATTTTCTCATATCCAAACACACCAAGCTACTCACCTCGATAAAGCACCTCCTGGTAAGTTAGAATTTGATTTTGAGCATTTGTTTTTGGACGGTACACAAGCTCCGGGTAAAGATGTTTGCAAGCACTAAAGCTTGTTGATGACAAAGAGGTATTTGAGAGAATTAGAAAACTTATGTTCAATGCGGAAGTATAGGATTAGTCTCATTCTTGAAGAGAATGACCTAGCAAGATTAGATCGAAAGTACCCAAAACCGTCGATCTTTGCAAAAGAAAAGCACAAAGGACGCGGTCCGGGGCCAAAAAATCATTAAATTCAATCAAAGATCACCTAATTCCTTATGTGTCATCAAAGCCCCAAAAGAAATGTTTGATGCCTGAACTATATCGGAAACAACATAAGCCCAGGAAGATGAATCTAAGGGCACTTCGACTCAAGAATACAGGATCTTGAAGGAGTAATCAATCGAGAATATTTCTCGAGAATATCCCAATTCAAAGAATAGTTAGAAGAAATTAAGATGCCATAGACAAAGATGAACTCATAATGGCGACCCTTAAAATGGTCACAAGACCTTGGATGCATTCATCCCAGCAGTTGTGCGAGCAGACTAAGTTTGGTGGTCTATGGGAAGGAAATACATTCAAGAAGAATCGAGTAGCTAACCGAGAGGCTTTACTAGCAAGAGATGAAGATCGAGCCCTAATACTAACCAAGGAGGAAGAAGAAGTTTTCTTGAGGAAAACTCATAAATAGTCTCACCCCAAAAACAAATTGGGTCATCTGAGAATCTCAACCAAAGTGATTCTAGAAGAAAGGACAAAGGAAAGAGATTACTCATGTGTCCAATGCTACCATTGTGACAACAGGTTATATTGCGAGATATTGTCCAACAAGATGAGAAGAATACAAAAGGGAAAATAAGAGGCACCATGCCCATGTAGGTGAAGATGGTAATCTAAGATAGATGGTCTAGTCTGGGCCACTCTCATGATCATTAACACTGGAGGACACTTAGCCATTGACGGTGGTGCCTCCAAGCTTTGTAAGCAGGACAAAGAGATGTTCTCTCTTACATTTTGAAAGAAAGTTTTCCTCTCATAGAAATTGACACTTAGGGATTATCAATACCCTATCGAGGAGTGGGACTAATCGTCTACTGCCAAACCCAACCAGGGACTCAATGAAGATGAAGGTGCTCTGTGTAGCGGGTTTGCCAAAGGAACCTACTCTCCATGACTTTAGAAAGAAAGGCTTCAAGTACATGCTTTATGGGAGAGAAGTTCATTATGTGGGATAAGGAGAAACCACAGAAAAACGGTGTCATTGGAAAGAGAAGGTGGCTTATAAATAAAGGGTCACTCGAGCGTCATGACCCACCATTGAGAATCCATGTGAACTTTGTCATAGAATAATAGCTCACATCAAATACAAATCCTTACATATGTGCAAAGTTGTCCACAGGAATCTACACCTAAACTCCAAGGTTGACCATGAAGTGTGCAATGGATGTGCACAAGGAAGAACATCAAGAACCCTTTTTAGAAGAGACAACAAAGCAGAAGAGTCATAGAGCTCATTCATTCGGATGTGTGCAGCCCAATGCCATCGTCCTCCATTATGATGAACATGTATATTATGTATCATTTATTGATGATTATTCTCGCATAAGATCAAGATTTTTTGAAATCTAAAGATGAAATTTCAACAAATTCAGGAATTCAAAGCCTTGATAGAGAATCTTTTGAAAGAAAGATGAAGATACCGGAGTATGATAATGGGAGGAGAATACACCTCAAAATAGTTTGTGAACTTCTACAAATATATGTTAGGATTAAGAAGGATCTCACCACTCCCTATAATCCTCAACAAAAGCGGTGTGGAAGAAAGAAAGAACAAAAGGGTAATGGAGGCAGTAGAGACCATGATCCATGATCAATATCTTCAAATGTATCATTGAGAAACAACAGCTAACAGATTGTATAATATGTACCAAAAGCGGAATTGTCTCATGGTGTGGGTTCAAGACCCCAGATGAGATGTTCTTTGGAAAGAAGCCATATGTAATCCATCTCAAAATATTTGGCTACCCGGTATTCATACACACTCCGAAAGAGAAACAAGTAGAACCCTCAGGAAGAGGAATGTTGTGGGATCTGTGAGGTCTCAAGACCCAGGGATTTATATACCAGTCACCATCACATTGAGATCAGCAGTGTGACCTTTGATGAAGAAGATCTGGCAACTCAATAAATCTAGAAGATGCCGACTTGAAGAAGTATGAAGAGGAACATAATCCCAGGGTTCTTGAGAATCGTGAGGAGGTTCCCAAAGGCTGCCAGAACTAATTGAAGTCATAACTACGATGAAATTATAGAATATCATGATATAGTAGAATTTCAGAACCTCCTCAAATGACCATCCTCCATAAAAGAAAGCACCTTGGGCAAGAGATATTATTTAAGATGGAGAGAAGTGTGTTGTTCCAGAAGGAACCATGAAGGCAGTGAAAGAGACCTAAGCCATTCCCCAATTATATGGCTTTGATGTGGTCTCCTAGAGAAAGAGCCTACTTACTGAAGAAGCCATTCAAAAGGAAAGAATGGTAGTCTTTATGACGAAGAATACCAATCCATGGCAAAGAGTGATGTTTGGGAAATAGTTCCCAAACTGAAGAGCAAAAATGTGGTATCTTCCAAATGGATCTTCAAAATAAAACATGTTGAGTGATGGAGAGTATTGAGAAGTATAAAGCAAGATTTGCGGCAGTAGTTTTCTCAAGGAAGGTGACTATGAAGAGACATTCTCTCATCTTGAATACCTTTGTTGAACCATCATAACCCTTGTAAACTAAGATGAAGTGGAAGTTTTACGGATGGGCGTGAAGACAACTTTCTAAATGGTGTCATTGAAGAAGAAGTGTACCCTCAGGCAACCTCAGAATTTGAAGTTGAAGGCAGAGTGGACTCATGCTGCAAGTTGAAGAGAGCTCGTGCAGTTAAAAACAAGCTCCTAGAGCTTGGTATATGGAAAGGATAGGCGGTTTCTGAGAAAGAGCTTGGGCTTTACAGTAAAGTAGATTCTAACCTCTACTTAAGGTTCTGAGCGATGAGTCATTGATATTGTTGTTGTATGTGGATGACATATTCCTAACTTGAGAAGAAAATCTCATCACTCAGATGTAAGAAGAAGCATACGGGTCCGAATGAAGGATTTGGCCCTAATGCATTATTTCTTAGGTCTTGAGGTGTGGCAGAGTCTAGAGAGGATCTTCCTCGACCAAGGGAAGTATGCGGTTTAAATACTTAAGAGTTTTGATATGTTGGAGTGCAAGTCTATGAATACACACATGGAAACAAGGTTGAAGATCTTGGTTGACTCTTTGTCAGAATTGATTGATACCATGTTGTATAGACATATCATTGGATCGTTGATGTACACGGCGAACACTAGACCGATATCCTATTTTATGAACACCTTGAGTTAGTTTAAGTGAACCGGACATGTTCACCTATTGGCTGCAAAACATGTTATGAGTTACCTTAAAGGTACATTAGATTGTGGTCTCGGCTATGATGAGATCATGACTTTGGTAGTGGGTACGATGATTCAGATTGGGTAGGTAGTGCAATAGATAGGAAGAGCATCTCATGGTGTTGTTTTAGTTTGAGATCAACCATGATCTCATGGAAGAATAGGAATCAATCAAGCATATCTCTCAGTACGATGGAAGCATAATACATTGTTGTGTGTTACGCCAGCTACAAAGCTATATGGCTTAGTAAGTTGTTGACCGGTCTATTCCACCTAGAGATGGAAGCAACAAGATCTAATAACTGACAACGAGGCATAAGAAATGACATATAATCTTGTATTTCATGACAAGTGAAGCACATAGAGATCGATATCACTACATCGTGACATGGTGAATAGAGAGAGGAGCCATAAAGAAGCTCTAATATGTTAACCGCAGATGAACAGGTTGTCGATGTGTTGTCCAAGCCTCTATCTAGGTGTAAATTTTGAGCACTTCGAGATAAGCTTGGTATAGTCGAAAAGGACCTTCCTCGAAATGGGTAGTGTTGTGATGAATATATCTAGTATTGTGTACCATCTTAACCAGCGTGGCGTAAATCCGGTCTAGGCGTTGTGATGAGATGTACCCTAGTACTATGCTTCTAGCCCTATGGAGTGTGATGTAAAGCAAGTCTAGATGTTGTGATGAGATGTGCTTAGTACTGTGCTTCCAACTTAAACGCTGTGACGTAAAAACAGAATCTAGTTGTTGTGATGAGGGTGTGCCCTGAATCGCACGTGCTTTATTCTTCCGTTGTGACGTAAAACGTCTAGTTGCTATGTTGTGAGATATATGTCCCAACCGTACTTCCACTTAATTGATGTGGCGTAAAGCCAGTCTAGTAACTTTTCGACCTTATAAGCGTGACAGCTGAAAAGCAAAGAAGAGTATTGTGCTTCGACCTTATTGTGACGAAAAACAAGGCAGTATTGTGCTTCGGCTTGATATTTGTGGCGTAAAACCCGATCCTAGTATTGTGCTTCCGGCTTGATTGTTGTATTGAAAAGCAAGATGATGCGGTGTAGCGATAGTTGTGACATAAAGCCAATCCAATATTGTGATTACAACTTAATTTGTTGTATAGTGTACCCGACCCTAAGTCTTTGTGATGAAATGCCAACCTCATGCTGTGATGATGTGGCACCCTCGTGCTATGATGATGAGCCAACCTGCGTGTTGTGATGATGATGTATTATTTTGCCACTAATCCATATTGATCTGGAATATTGATTTCGTCCTTTGAGAATAGCGATATTCTTAGATGAAAACTAGATGATTTATAAAATCACGCTTGGTCAGTGTTCCAAAGATGATTATTGATGATGTTGTCCTCTCACCCACACGATGTTGTTCTCTCTCGCACGATGTTGTTGTAGAATACCCTTCTTGTTAAGAAGTGTTGAAATAATATGCTTGCAAAGTGTATTCTATTTATTATTATGGTATTATTCATTATATCAATCACATTTGCTTGGATTGATCATGTCAAACTATTGTAAAAGACCAAATCCTTTTAGATTGGTTAAAGTATAATTATGTAATAGAATAAGAATTCGAACCAAATATATTAAATGAAGGCCCCATAATATATTAAAGGTGGTTATTGTAATAGTCGAGTTAAAATAAACAACCATTTATTTTAAGCATAGCAGTGAAATTTAAGAATTTCTATAATTTAGCTCATTCGTATGCAAATTCATCGATAATAATAATTTTTTATAAAGAGATTAAAACAATACAAAATTTGAAATAAATACCTTAAAGTGATGCTATTATCCTAAGTTTTGTCCGCAACTTGCCTCCTTGATCACTTATGAACACTGCACAAAACCGTTCCTCTCCGCCAACTAGGTAACTCCCTAGCTCGAGGATATCAGCGGATATCTGACCCCGATCTTAAACCCCAGCGACCTCGGTGCAGTCTGATCTCCTCCCAAAATTTCACTTCTCTCTGCAAATTCCCCGAGCTCCCAAAATCCATTCCCCAACTCCCATAGAATATCCTCCGTCCCTCCTTCCCTTCCTTATCCTCCTTTCAGAGCTCCTTCCTCATTTACTCCCTACCTAACTCATTTTATTACCTCTTGTCCTTCAGTTAATGCCCCTTATCCCCTTTATTTAATATCTTATCCCTTGTAGTTAATATGTTTCCTTTTAGAACGTAACTTAATTTAATAATATATTTTATTATTATCCACCTTTTATTTATTTACCTTATTGATTAATGAGTTAATTAATACTTAAATTAATCAGTGACAATCAAGAATAACTAATTAATAATAAATAATTAGTTAATGTTATTTTAGAAATAAATATAGTTTAGCTAATCTTTTAAGTTTACATTATTCAAGTGGTATAATTAATAATCAAGATTAGTTACATCACACCACCATGGGGAAACTAGGTCGAAGTTAAGGTATCTTATGGTATCAAGGACAAGAAACATGGTTCACACATTCATAACAGAAGTGGCAGACATTATTAGTAAGTAAAGTCAAAGAAAACTCATGCATGCTAGTGTATGTGTAAAGAGAGAAATGCATGGTGTAGTACATGCAAATCATGCATGTACTAATAATGTGTCATCCTTTAGTGGTATGTATGCATCAATCGGTCGACAAGGCTAGTCTTTTATAAAGACAACAAACCAATCAATTGTTTGAGAAATCGTCTAATTACTTTTATCGGTTGATTTTTATTTTAAACACTTTGGTTTAGTTAAGTAATAATGAATATTCATTTTTTTATTTTTTATTTTGAAGGAAAAACATTCTTCCACCCACCGAAACTTAGGAATCTCCATACTTTCTCCAACTATTACACTCATCCTTCCTCCTAACCTACTTCCTCTCCATTCCTATCCTTCTCTGCTAGACTATCTTGGAACACCAACTATATTGGCCTAACTACAAATAGAACACAATGAAATTAAAATTAATGGCTATCTCGTCAAGCTTCCCTAGCGAGGCATCACGAAAATCATCATCCACCGTCTTGGGGCGTGAACTAACGCGAATCCTCCATGACTTCGGGTTTGGAGGATGGTTGGAAATGCCTCCACCCTCCTAATCATAACTAGGGTCCACGCCCTACAATGGAGGATACGGTGGGAAATGCCTCCACCCTCCTAAGAACTAGGGTCCACACCTATAATGGAATATCGGTAGCACTTAGTGTTCTTTGGAGGTTTTGTCATCGTTTATTAGGTTTTAGGCGGTGTCGTCACGAGAATCATGCGATCCACATATCATAATACAATGTATCAAATAATATAAAATTTCACATATAATATTCATACCATGTGTTTCTCGGTTAGTGGTCACGATATCACTTTCATCATCATTATCCTTTGACTATTTCATAGCCCATAACCTTTAGATTAGTCTGTAACACAAAACTCCTTATTCCATGCATTATCATCATGTAATTGCATACTAGTATCATTTCAATTTGGTATCCACATGTAGATAGTTAACATCAAGTTTTCCAATTAGAAATAGATCTCATAATATCCATAATTCAATTTGACACCCATTCACAAGATTATCATTTACTCCAAACTAGATTGCATAATATCCAACATCATCCTAATAACATTTAAACATTCATTTAATTAACATTCTCTAATGTGTGCATCATATCATCATCATCAATAACATTTAAACATTACATTAAGATTTACATTCACATAATAGATCGCATTACATACATCATCATCAACAACATTTAATCATTCATAGAATTTACATTCATAATAGTTGCGTACATACATCATCATCAATAACATTTAAACATTCATAAAATTCATATGTCTTAAAAGTTCAAATGTATCACTTAATAGTTTCTGTGATAGAAAATGAAAGTGTGTAGGCCTTTGGTAATATTGGTTGTCTAAGTCAAAGGTGGTGTTACATACCCCACCTTCGGCTATGTTCTCAGTGAGATATAGTGAGGGATAGTCTCGCTGTGGTGTCTCGACATCTTCCCAAGTAGCAGATCTGGACTATACTTGTCCCCTTTGGACCTTAACTTGGTCTACTAGGCGGTTCACAGTTCGGACTCACGGTCCAATATGTGTAGCGGTTCTACTGTGAGGGTTCCCCCATCCAATACACGCAATTCCTTCCAATTTAGTTTATGTGATTCATCGGTAACATAATGACGTAAAGCAGTCACATGAAATACATTATGAGTTTTATGCAAGTGGGGTGGCGATACGAGGCGATGGTATGAGTCCAATTTTCTCTTGGATCACGAATGGTCCCTCATAGAAGTGACAATTTTGTCCCCTTCCCGAACCATTATGGTACTCTTATTAGGCGATCTGAGATGAAAGCCCGGTCTCCCACTTCATAGCTTCAGTCGATCCTGTGTTAAATACACTTAGCTTTCACGCCTATCACATTGCTTCTTTAGTCTCTGCCTAATCTGTGTCACCTGTTCCTCCATTTCTTAAATCAATTATGGCTAGCGGTACTTTCGGTCTTCTAGCCTATCCCAAATCAAAGGTGTTCTACATGGCCTACCGTACAAAGCCGGTAAGTTGGCATTCAATGGAGAGATATGATAAGCATTATTGTAGGTGAACTCTACCAAATTTAGGTACTTCTCCCACTGGGTCGATTATCCATTACATACATCCTAGAATGTCTTCCATGACTTGATATACTCTCAGTCCGCCCATCTTTTTCAGGATGATAGCTATGCTTAAGTTCAACTAAGTCCTAGCAGTATGAAAGCTTGTCCCAAAAACCACAAGTGAATCACGGAGTCCCTATGCGAGATGATCTTCTTAGGTATCACGTACAATGGATAATACAAACACAAACACACGTGCTACATCGGTGACATTGTAAGTGTCTCTAGCCAGAATAAAATGAGCACTCTTAGTTAGCTTATCCACTATCCCACAAGAATGACATTGTGTCTATGAGATGTGGCCGGCAACCTAACAAAATCCATAGAATGACTTCCCATTTGGGCATAGGAACATCATGTGGATGTAGGAGCACGTTGGTGTGATGGTGGTCGGCTTTCACCTGATGACACTCTAGGCATTTGGCGATGAAATGGACTACATCACGCTTCATGCCTACGCAAGAGCTTCCCTCATGTCTGCGTACATCTTCTTCACATCTAGATGTGCACAATAAAGTTCTTTATTGGATTCCTTTAGTATGATGCTTGAATATCCCCATTCTGGGAATGTACATCCTTCCTCGATATCTTAACAATCCGTGCGTTTCCAGTTATATCCTTCATACTTTGGGTCTTGCCTCCCTCACGGAGGGTTTGAAGTAACCTTTAAATAAAAACTATCTCAAAGGAGTTGCATCAACACACATCCCCTCAGATTGACCTTTAAGAGTACAAAGGAGAAGACACGTGGTCTCCTTCTCTAGGCATCTGTGACCACATTCTCGTTTCCCTTGATGTATGGAATTCTAAAATCGTACTCACTCATAACTTACTCCATCGCTTTACACGGCATTCGGATATCTTTGAGTGAAGAGATGTTTTAAACTTTGATGGTCCGTTTTGAGCTCAAGTTTAAGCCATGAATAGTGCCATCAAAGTTTAGAGCTAGCATTACAGTTTTCAACTCTAAATCATGAGTAGAGTGTATAACTCTTCATGTTTCTTCAACTTCCTTGGCACACAAGCTATCACTCCTCCATCATGAATTAGCACAGCCCCCAACCCCTTCTTCGAGGCATCCATGCAGACAGTGAGAAGTCCTTTCCATATCCGTTTCGTAGAATTGGCACATAGTTAGTAACCTCTTAAACAATGAATGCACTATCACATTCTTACGTCCATTCATGCGACCCTTGCGTTGCAAAGTGGTGATAGGTTTCACTATTTTGAGAATTCTTCCACAAATCTACGGTAATAACCAGCTAGCCCCCATGAAGCTTCTCACCTCCTGGGGCATTTTTGACGCGGCCACTCCGCCAATGGCGCTTTACCTTTAAGGTCCTTGAGAGATTCCTTAGCGAAAAAATGATATGACCTAAATAGTGGATCTCTTTGGAAGAAGAACACTTTGACAACTTCCCATACAATTTGTTCTCCCCTAATCGGGACAACACTATTAGCAGAAGAAGTGTTCCTCATGTTCTCTTTCATTCTTGGAATGAATGGGGATGTCATCTAAAAGACTTGTACAAAACGGTCTAGTACTTCCAGAATCTGTGGTTCATGAGGCTCATGAATGCTGGCGTTCATTGGTCAATCCGAAGATTGCTACCAACAGAGCTCGTAATGTCAAACCCGGTTGTTTTGGATATCACCTTCTTTAATCCTTAGCTGATGATACCATGATGTAAAATTGATCTTTGAGAATCTTTGTTGCTCCTTTCATCCCGTCCGAAGACCATCTATTGACATCGGTACCTATTTTGTAGCATGGTTCAAGTCCCTATGGTCTATACCGCGGTCGTAGAGATCCATCCTTCTTCTTTACAAAAATTACGGTGCGCCCAAGGTGAGACACTAGGCCTTGTAATCCCTAAGTCGATAACTCTTTTCAATTGCATTTGCAATTCATAAAGTTCCGACACTGTCATCCGTTATGGAGTCTTGGAGATTGGTTACGCACGGGTTTTAGCTCAATGGTAAAATCAACTCTCAGGAGGTAACCCTGGTAACTTCTGGATTCGGAAGCGTCTTGAAATTACGACAATGCAGATGCTTGATCAATGAGGGTCCTTCCTTTCGTCCCTTTGCTTCCACTACAAAAAATTCGACACCCTTGCCTCAATCATCGCCAACCTTCATAGTGGATATAGCGTAGCGACACTTTTCTCTGTGCACCCTAGATCTCTTGATCTTCCTTCATCATCGACCTGGCTTACCCTCTTTGCGAAACAATCTACCAGAAGTTGATGAGTTGCTAACCAATCCATTCAAATTATTAGGTCATACGCCTCCAGAGCGATGGCGTGCTTTAACACGGTAGTACATACTCGATTATACTATGATGTCGACACTAAGGTCCTCTGCTTGTTTCCGGCATCTGGAGCTTGTTTAAAGGTATGGGTAACAAGTAGGCTATAGCCCACTCTTTCTAATGCGAGATGGTGAAATGAAACTATCTGTCGCACGATCAAACAAATCTTAATATTGATATGATTTAGCGTGCACGATGAAGCTCCACCATGAGTGGATTGATGTTAAACTTTGGCCGATTTATTAGCTATTGTCGTAAATATGGTGGCTTCTCTTGCTCTGCCCCATCGATTTTCCTTCTCTATGCACGAGACCGATTGTAACTTCTACGGGTAGTCCACTTGCGGTAATAGGGGTCCCCAGCACCCCAACATGTAATATGATATTGAACCTGTGCATTGCTATGTGTCTATCTTTGAAATGAGTTCCTTCCACGGGAACCCCTGCCCCTACTCATTGTTCCCGAGATGGTTGGAGTGCGGTTTGCAGATTGGCGATGAGCGAGATCTTTGCCTCTTTCGTGAAATCCTGGTACTATCCTTGGCGATTTCTGATACCATATGGCCGGTGGCCTTGAGCCCCCTCTAGGAAATGTCCTGGGGCTCTCTGAACCACTGAGGCGTCTTGGAAACCGTCGGTCTTGTACCCCGGTCAAGTTCATATGTTCTTCAGCATAGCAGCATTACTCCCACTTAGCCTCATATACTTGAAGGCGGTTTCACATCATACACCATAGCTCTTATCTAAGGTTTCAATCCATAGACGAAGCTCTCTTCCTGTCGTTGGTCGTTATCATATCGACACATATTTGACCAGTTCCATAAACACGATCTCATATTCTTCTACCGTTCTGTTTCCCTATACCAAGGCATGAAACGCCCCTACCTATTATTCCTCGTATACTGGCTGGTAGATATTTCTTCCGGAACCTCTCCTCGAAAAGTTCCCAAAGATAAGGTATCTTGGAGTAAAAGATGTGATTGTCTTTCAGTTGCCCACCGGTTCGCCGTTGTCTCTTAACCGAAAAATGACAATCTTTGCCTTTGGGTGGATGCACGCATAGTCAGCAAGGCAAAACGCACGGTCATGCCTAACCGAGGCTTCTGCGGCGTTATTTGGCGATCCCGACAAACTTCGAAAAGTTTGATTTTTATACGCAATTCTCAGCGTGATGTCTTTAGGTGGAGGACCTCCACCTAAATCCCTCAACACTTCTGGATTAACCATTCCATACGGTGGAGGTTCCACTTCAGTACCCGCCGGTTGTCGCCCCTTTAAAATATCATTAATGGCTTCCAACAAGCGCAGTATGAGAGCTAATTCGGGCGATGGTGGTGGTGGCGGGCGGTGTTGGTGGTGCCGACCAACCTCTCCTGCCTCTCGACTCCCTCGAGAGTTATGACCATCACAGCCAATACTGACTTGCATCACAAAGTTGTCGGTGAGTTCGAGGATGTTCAAGTGGTGCCTACTCAAACTAGAAAGCAGGGGTGTTAGTAAGTTTTCTTTACTTGTCTTTATGTAAACATACTCCATTAGGGGGTTAGCTAGGTTAGGGTTAGGATTGAGCTTCTAAGCTTGGTTTCTTTGCCCATTCGAAAATAACTATTGGTTCCTTTGCCTGTGCTTCACACTGGCTTTTTAGCCTTACTGCGCCCTTTCCTGTAACTACTCTCTAGTGCATATGTAAGCTCCTTCGCTTGTCCTAGTCTAAAGCCCTTTTAACTTTTGCATACAAACTCTAATTAAGGTGACCGACCTTATGTTTGCATTTGTACTTTAAGCCAATTCAGCATTACACCTATTGACAATGGGCACAATTAATGATCTTTAATCTTATTTAACCTTAAACCACTATTTGATGGCTATGCATTGAAGATCTTGGCATGTATTCATAGTCGTCCTCCAAAATCAATGGGTCAGTTTTATTGTTCATAGCTTTCTTGCATTTATCAAGGCATCCGTTAACATGTTTATATTGAAATTTACCTAATCACATTAAAAAATTGCTATAAGGATATATAATTAACCCGTTTAAATGATTAAATAGGATTAGCGAGTGGCATCATCAATTGCTCACAATAATTGCTAATACGTTCGGCGTTCACCCAGCTGTACCTTTAAACGTTAGTGTTCTTAGAAGCGTTGAATTAAGCAAAGTGTCATCTTTACCAACATTTTCACTTCACTTTCACTTCACTTTTAACCATATTTAGCTTTCCCCACCCTTACATAAACCATTTTCCTGATTACATGGGTTTTGACATATTATTTTCAATGCATCTATTTTAGTGTTTTAGAGTGAATTTATAGTTAAATATTGGAAAAATAACATGTTTACACTTATATATGAAAGTGGGATGAGTTTCTCATGATGTTCTGAGTGTATTTGAAGACTCCAACTGAAGTCAAATTTGACCATCAAGTCTCAAAATTCGAATTCCCCTCTTCAACCTTTGAAGAAGATTTGTTAAGGTGGAGATCTACTCAAGTATCTTGGATGGAGATTAATCATGAAAGAAAATATTTGTGAGAGGATTTGTAGAGATATCACTTGATATGTGTGAGCACATGGTTGTAACCAAATGAAACATTATTGGATCTAGGAGAGATTTGTGGATCTAAGTTATCTTAAACTTTTGTATAAATGAGGTACTCACTTCCATTTCAAAGGGAGGACTCTTGGGTATTATTCAACTTATGATGAAATAAGAATCAGCTTTCTTTTCACGTCGGTTTCCATTCTCTAGTTTAGATTTAGAATGCTTTAGTTCATATGTTACTTTTGTTCTTGGGAGAATTGAGCTCCCTCCAAATAGATCATAGTAGCATTTTCTTTTACTTTGAATAGGTTTATATGCTTTATTGTTTTATGATCTTGATTGTTGATAGGTTTTGTAAACGATTAGAAGACCTCTGAATGGGAGCTAGTGTTTTCTTTCCTACAACAACTAAACCTTTTTAGAAATGGAGTGTTCATTTGATGATCTTGATTGTTGATAGGTTTTGTGAAACATTCCGAAGACCTCTGAATAGGAGCTAGTGTTTTTCATGCCTACAACAACTAAACCTTTTAAAGAGTATTTATTTTCAATTCGTGAGTGTTTACTTGATGATCTTGATTGTTGATGGGTTATTTGAAACGTTCCGAGAAGACCTCCTGAAAGAACTAGTGTTTTCTTTCCCACAACAACTAAGTCTTATTAAGTGGAATGCAAGTTAGGATTTGATTCAATTTCTTAGATTAGAAGTTGGGTGCCTAATCCTGCATATATAGTGCGTAGCCGTAAGCCCTGAACCTGGATTGACAAATTAAATGGTTTGGGAATTACTACGTAGAATTAAGCGACAACATTTTTAGCTCAACATTTTGGCGGCAGATTCTTGCAGTGAACACAATGGATTGAGGTATTAGTTTTTCCTTTCAATTCAGCACAAGTGTGATTAGACATGATCCCTAACTCAGAGGTGACATATGGGTAAGGACATGTAGGGTGTTTCGGCAAGTGTGATTTTCAGTTTTCTTTTATTTTGATTTGGGTGCGATAAGAACCCTTTGCCGCGAAAATATGATTTAACTATGAGTGTAAGCTTGGAACAACTTACTCGAGATCCTTGCAAAAGTCGGGATCTCCTCTTCTCACAAAGAGGAGATATTGGCAGCAGTCGAGGGCTTAATTCCCCCTCCAACAACAAACGACGAAACAACACACAAGGAACCCTGCACATCTGACGACGAACCATTATGCGAGCAGGAGATCGAGGAAGATAACGAGGAGTTGCGACACGAACTGAGAAGTGAAAAATATGCCTACAAAATATTTATCGAACGATGGTTTCAAGCGGGTACCAGGTTAGATCCATTTAATTTTCTTTTATTTTGTTAGTTTACAGTTTCGACACTTAATTTCACGCGTTTATGTATATTTTCAATGGTCAATTGCGAAATTCACAGTGAACATAAATGCTTATTACTCTTGGCTTATGGCTACCTTGGAAGTTTGATTGCGTAGCGCTCTCTAAATTTTTAATTAGAGAGTAGAATAGGTAGGAAGTTATTTTCAGTTTTGTTAATTTACAGTTTCAACACTTAATTTCGCACGTTTATGTATATTTTCGATCGTCATTTGCGAAACTCACATTGAACATATTCTTATTACTGTTGCGCTCATGGTTACACTGGATCTTTGACTACACTTAATCAATTTCTAACTTCCAATTAGAGTAGAATAGGTAGGAAGTTATTTTCAGTTTTTTTTTCTTTAGCGTTGAATAAGTATGCTCTCCTCCACGCTTCGTGCGATCTCGAGGATCAGAAAGTAGGATGTTAGGATGTCTCTAATGTTTTCAGGACGACTAATGATCTAAAAATGCTTAATTTTTGCGTTTGAATCTCCATTTGCTAATAAATCTCTTCTCTTTAATTTTTTTGAAATTGTTTTCTTTTTAAGAATAATACAATTGAAAAAGATTTCAAAACACTAAATGGTTTAAGTTAAAGTTAGGATTCTTTTTTATAGGAATAAAAATATAATTAAAAATTAAATATTAAAATTAAAAATTAAAATTAAAAATAAAAAATTAGCTTTTTATATCTTTGTGCTTTAACATAGGAATGAAAAAAAAAAAACATTTAAAAATATAGATATTATAAAAAATAAAAATAATATATAAAAAAAATTGTTTACAAAAATAAAAATAATAAATGATGTTGATTTTCGACAAAAGCCTCTTCAACAATAAAGAAATCAAGATCTTCCTTGACAACTGCATCATGCTGTGCTAACCAGCTTCCCTTTTCAGAGCCTCTAGATTGACTTACGAATGATTCATTCAGTGTATCTTTGTGTGTCCAATGCCATTGGTGAGAGGTAGCGTCCATGTGGAGAGCTTCAGCTTCAGATCTGATCTGATATCTCACGCCACTCTCTTTTAATTACTCTCCTCCTGCGCATCCATCCGTTCGAAGATAAAAACCCCACTGTTGTCAGCACCGACTGAATTTCAAGTCAGATAGAGCATTGAAGATCTCGGC
>SNQJ01S0015672.1:76455-103336 GCA_010110895.2 Picea sitchensis | reverse complement strand
TGATACCTGGACCAATTACCTCATGGAGCAAGAGTCTTCTCTGATGCAAGTCCAAGCCGATGGTAATGGATGCTGCTGCTGCTGACAGGACAAATCTGGCAAAGAAGAAGAAGGATGGGCCCTCCAGGGCCATGCTCAGGTCAATCCTGCTATCGGTACTCCATGTCTAGGAGCTGTGGGCCTCGAGACATGATCTCCTAGTTATCCCTAGAAATCGGGGATAACAGGTACAACTCCTTCGAGCTTGCGTTTACAGTATTTTAGAGTAGATCGGGAAGAAGAAAACGTTACCCAGTGAGAGGAGTTGCTGGAGGGTGTGTTGTGCATGTGATTTGGGCAGCATGCCCTCTTTTCCTGGTAAGAACCTGCAACACACTTAAAAAGTCAATGAAATTTTTGTTTTTAGGCAGAAATTTCTTACATATGTAAACCAGAAAATTACATGATTTTAGGTGACCTATCTGAACACATTAGCTACCAAAATGAAGAATGAGAGAAGGTGAATAATATCAGAAATAATTTGGAGTGTAAGTGAGAAGTAAGGGCAAATCCGTGCTTGGACTTATCTCAATATCCTCTCCTTGAAGTGTCCTGCAAAGCTTAAACAGAATGTGAGACGAAAATAGATAATGATGGCATATATTAATAATCAAAACTACTTTCAATCATTAGTAAATGCAGATCAAATAAGCTAGCAATTATACAATCACTAAACTTAGTTAAGTAAACTACTTTACCCAACAATCTACCTATAATCACACAAATATTTAAACCAAATGATTTCACCTCATATGCATGCAAAGAGCCGGGACAAATCTCAAGATCCTTGAATCCTCCAAAGCATTCCCTTTTATTATCCAAATGGAAGAAGTTGTAGCAACTAATTGCTACAAGTTCTTCAAGAGCCACACCAATGAAGAAAAGTGACAATAATGATGAGAGAGGAAGAGAATAAGATAGTGAGAAAATAGTAGCATAACAGTGCAAAAGTGAAAGGTCAAGAATGAGGGAGTGAGGGGTCTCTTAAATAGCATTGAGAGATCAAGAGACCCCTCTTGGATCTTCAACAAGTGTCAAAAATTCAAGGGACAAGACAACTCAAAGACAAAAACGAGCCAATGAGACGACAGGCTTTTAGGTTGAAGGAAATGGCAAGAAGAGTTGGAGTGGAAAGAATAAAGCAATGGAGGAGGGGCGAATTAGGCAAGAGAAGGGAAGTGTATGAGAAAGGGGAGGCCCACGTACCAATTAAAAGAAAGTTTCCTTGACTTGAACGGAGATGTTTCCATCCCCACGTGAGGTTTCCAACTCAATCATGAGGAAAAGCGCAAGTTAAAAGATGGAAGGTCTGAGGTACGTGAGGGGTGAAGAGGGAAAGTGGGGACGTGTGGGTAGAGTGTTTTGAACACACTCCCCATTGGCATGTGATTGGTAGAGAAGAAGCCCACGTATTTAATTAAGGAAACAATCCAATATTACGTGGAGAGGGACGTGAGCTTTTAGCCAAAACGTGAGGTACGTGAGGTAAGGAGGGATATGTGTGAGTTGTAGAGGGAGGCCCACACTTCAAATAAAAGGGAACTCAACGTATTATGTGGGAGAGGGAGGGTGCATGAGTGGAGGAAAGGGGCCCACGTTCTAATTAGAAGTTAAGTTTCCAATTATTATGTGGGAGTGGTACGTAAGCTTTAAAGGGGAAAGATTAAAAGGTAAGTTATAATTAAATGGGGGTTTAAAAGGTAGGTAAAGGGTTAGGATAGGTAGGGGTAGTTTTGGTGGGGCCCTCTCAACATTATTTTCACTTTTACTTCACTTAATTTGGTCCACTAATACAAAATTTACACTTTCCCATGTTCTGGGTTTGGCAATTAAAACCGCCATTTTCCGAAAAACTCCTAAAGTGGACAAACAACCTAGCAAAACTTGTCCGACTGAGTTGAAACTTGGTCCACGGGTGTAGGGGGTCTCATTAGTTTTCTTTTGAGTACAAATACCCCTATCAAAAATCCCGGGACCTCAGTTTTACATTAATTACCCAGAATTAATTAATTAATTAATCAATTAATTACTTCGGAACCTTAAAAAAAACCTAGCTATACTTGACGGAATTCCGCAAAATTTTGCATGTTGTCTTACATGGTCATTTACAACATTCCTAAACACTAGCTACCTAGGAATGACTTCATTAGAACGCCTTTCACCACTTTGGAGGATTTATTGGGTGGGAGTGAAAAACTCAAGGGAGATTAACCCGGCTGGTGGGAGTGATAAACTCATGAGATTAACCCTACCGTTAGGGCCACATTAACCTCCGGGAGGAAAAAAAACACTTAGTAAAAGGAACTCTCCTAATGAAACCCTAAGGCAACTTACCTAACATGATCCATGTAGACCTATTATATTATAAACCCGCACTGGGGTGCGGTAATCCCGCCATAAAACTGCAGTTGAAGCAAAAAAATGCCTCAGAGAACCACCAGTCTTCGACATGTTTGTATTTGTTGATGCACATCTTCATGGTATATGGAGTTGCCCCCCTAGTATATGGAGTTGACCACAGTAATCCTCATCTACTATCATACATTGTTCATAACAAAACATCCGATAGCAACCCGCATAGAAACAATGTTATGATAAAATCAATCATTCAATAATCTTTCACTACACCGCGGAGATTTGAAAGAATGTCCGGCCATTAACAATGGAACATATCCACCAAGAGTATATTCTACCGGGTCTGGAGATAGGTAGTTTCCATAACAATCATCCGATGCCATCCCGCATAGAAAATACTGTTAAAGATAAATTGAACCCTCTGGGCAGATCTTTCACTCAAGTTTGTGAGAACTGAAAGAATATCCGCTTCTCATCAAAGAATGGGCTATCTCATTCTATTCTTCTTAAAAAACAAGGAAGAAAGATTATTTCGGATTTCAACCGACCATTTCACTGGGCCATTCTTCCTACACTTTAATCAGTGTAGGAAGAATGACCCAGGATGAGGAATGGTCCAAACATTCCATAGGGTTTATACATTCCTCACCCCGGGCCATTCCTCCGACACTCAAACAAAGTGTAAACTCCGGAGAGAATGAGTCTTCCCTAAGGAATACCGATTTTGTCCTCGACATGAGCTTTGGACTAATTCCTTACCCTGGGCCATTCTTTTGACATTAAACAAAGTGTAACCTCGAGAGAATGAGTCCGCCTCGCAGGAATAACCGGTCCGGACCATATTCCCTCACCCCGGCCATTCCTCCGGACATCAAACAAAGTGTGTAACCCGAGAGAATGAGTCTACCTCAAGCGAATGTTTGTCCAAGATCAACTCTCCAAACGACCATTCTTCAAACTATCACAACCGTGGAACTTCAAAAGAATGATCAAGCCGCATGAGGCTAATTATCTCTATTTGACCACTAATGTGAGGACTGCCAAGATGATTACGATACATACTATGATACACGCTGAATCACTTCCCATGTTAACTAATGGGAAGTCATCACCGTCAATCTCAATCCACTTTCCTAACAGAGCATCCGTCCAATCTGGACTATTTTCAAAGATAAATGCTCCTCCTAACTGAGAGTTATTTAAATCACAAAAAAAATGTTTTACTCTTCTTCTTCTAGTTTGGAGAGTCTTCTTTTCCAGCTAAGAGAGTTATTTCGACAAGCTCTAGCTTTATGCAAGTTCTTTCATCTTGAATAGAGGCTTCTAAGCAAAGTGTATGCTTTATCAAGCCTATCTCAGGAGGAGATATGTATTGAGAAATCATTTTCTCCCTTCGGACTTTATCATGGATAATGTAATGCTTGTATCAGAAGTCCGAACACCATGAAGGCTTCATGTAGATCCTAACAATAGAGTATATCATAGTTGGAAAACTGAACATATCCATAGCGTGGTACTTCTTTGTCATCATGAGATCCGACATATTCGAGTAGTCATCTTGATGTTATAGGAAATCTTCACCACGCCACAGGCACTAGAGGCTCCTCCACAAATTGTTTTCTTCATTCATACAGGTCTCTTTCCTCGCATGCCCCAAAGTCTTGAGGATTTGCTTCTTTACACTCTTTATTCAATTTCTCTAGAGAACATTCCTTGTATTCATCCGATGTAGAACTCCAACTTATGGATGTTGATATAACGACTCATGTAGAGATAAGTCTAGTTCACTGGAACAAGTAATCATCATAGTCTTCTCCTCCATCCGGGAGAATCTCTGGTTCGATCTCGCACGCTTTCATTCATAAGTCTTCCTCAGACACCTGCTCTTCACGACTTTCGCCTCTTCTCAAGATGATTGCTTTCTTTACATCGTGCTTCTGGTAATCTTGGTGGATTATTGATGCAATGACTCCGGTTGTCTCCGGCTTTTCTTTCTTGAATCTTCATGTTCTTCTTTAGCTCTTGGGTCCATGGAGTTTCTGTAGATTCCATATTCTAGAGATTCCACTTCTTACCTTCATCATAGATCACAGATCTAGATGGACAAACATAAATACTTTTCTTTTGAAGAGGTTTCTACTGAGTCAACACGCATCGCTTTTTCATGGTCGCTACCATGGATATATACATTTCACCATCTTCACGTCGGGATCAAGGATTAGCTCCCTCCAATCCTTGCTTCATGTAAGAGTGCATATAATCAGTTCCCTCATCTGCTAGAGTCCATACTTCCATTTGCATCCTTATTGTCTTCTGCACATATAATTGGCCTCTCTTGTCTAATATATTCCACGCTTCTGTCTTAGTTGTCGCCATAAGTCTTTCTCCCGATTTCTCTTGATGTCCGACCAAGTCTCTTCAAGATTGATTTTGATTTCGGCTTATCTTGTAATAGCTTACATGATATATATTTCATTCTTTCATGTGTATTATCTAATGATAACTCTTTTTCATCTTGTTTGTTCTTTTCTCATAGGTATAGTTCTTCTTGGAACACATTATCTTCGTGAGATAGATATACAAGATATGTACAGAGACGATGCAAACAAGATATGTACAAGAAATAAGAAGAGTGTTGTTACTTTAAGAAGAAGTTCTTTCATCCTGCTTTAGTCTTCTTTGTAGGTTCCTTTTCTAACTGATGCTTCAGGTTTCTCCTTACTTTTTCTTTGTATTCTGACACTAATTCCCAGAGTGATCGTGATTGATGTCACTAGAAGCATTGTATTCTGAAATGTCTTTCTTGATTTGTCTTCCTCCTGGAGCCAACTTCCTTTGTTCCTCGAAAGTTCTTGAATCTTGTCAGAAGGCTTGATCATCGACACTTCTTTTGAGGTTTCTTTGTATTGATCATTGATTCTTTCTTGAGCACATAAGTCCAAAGTTCTTCAAATGCTCACTCTTCCTTGTGTTCATGCTTATGCAATGTATCCCATGTCTTGGGAAGACCATTGAGTACTATGTTCACCAATTCCTTCTCCAAGTGATCTTCAATAGCTTGTAGTTGATCTCTTAACCGAGATCCTTACAGCATGATGTTATGTTGTCGCCATTCATCTTCATGTTGAAATAATGTAACCGCTAAGAGTATTCTTATTATTATTGTTATTTTGTTCATTGGATTAATCCACAATGAGGATTAACCCTATGTCGAATTGCATTAGGACCAATTCCCCTTTGGCGGATTGGTCATCTGACAATTGTAATAGGAAGACAAGTCGGCCCCAACAGCTATTATTGAGACCCGGAAATATAATAAAAGTGGGTTTAACCACCCAGAGTGAAAGGTCATTCTACTCAAGTAAATCCCCCTCACACGTGCCAATATTGTATATATATGGAGGCTAGCGCCCCACTTCTACACACAACTCACTTGCTCATTCTCTGCTTATGATAAGCAAGTTGCAATTACCAATTGGAGAGGGAGAAGAGTGGAAGATCTTTTGAGAGGACTATCTCAGATATTTGAGTTAATCTCTGAACATTGTGGCTGGCAATTTATGATATGAAGTTTTGCCGGGTTTTCTTCCCCAGAGGGTTTCCCCAGATAAATGTTGTGCTCTCAGAATGTGTATTTCTCTGATCTTGTTCTTATTATGTTGCTCTTTATCTATTGAAATGAAAAGAACTATAATAATGGCATAAACATTAACATAGAATCAGAGCCAACCTAAAGGAAAACATATTTCAAGATAGTGGGTCATCATGGCAAAGAGACTGCAAATTAGGTTTTTTCAAAAGGGAATCTTTTCAACCCTAAAACTACTCTAAAGTTGCGCCCCAAGGATCATTTTGGCACTAGAGCACTGCTTCATTGGCTAGATCTCCTGAAAAGTGAAAACCCTAGTTTCACAAAGTACCGTATACCAGAGTACCGTAAGTACTGTAAAAACCGTAACTACCTCGTATCCAACCAAGCAGATCAAGTTTTGAGGGGGTAAAAGGATTTTGAAATTCCGATCAAGCATCTAAAATTAATCCCGGCCACCAAATGCTAACTATCCCCTGATCAGATTTTTCAAACTCAGTTTGAAAAATTAAGGTTTCTCATAAAACCCTAAGTTGTAGTTGCAGTTGTTGTTTCAGAATCAATTGCAGTATCATTTATCGGTTGTTGTACTAGTTGCAATCATCCTTGAAGTTATCTCAAGAGTTGGCAATGATTACCGCCGCTACCAGAAGGAGCCACTACTTGCAAATGCTATCGAGGTATGTACTAATATGTTTAATGGTTAAACCCTAAAAGAGTATTTGTAGGAGAAGGGATATCTAGTCCAAGCAACAATAATAGATTTAGAAGTATCTCAGATCCAATATATTTAGAGGAATGATGCAACCTGTGTGTGATTATTCTGACATACATCTATTTGTCATAACATTATCTTGACTGTAAGGTTAGAAGGTTGAAGCTATGATCAAATTATTAGAAGGATTAAGTTGATCATAGAGCTTATCCTCTAACTCTAACCTTCAAGATAGCTTATTGTCTTAGTAATAGACAGTGCTGAAGCACTCGCCATCTTGAGGAAGGAGACTTGGAAGAAAAGAGAGCACCATTCTTGAGGACAAGGCTCCAGTTTGATTAACCAAGATTAATAAGATTCAAAGGTACACATGATAAACTCATGACTATAATTGAGATAGCAATCGTCATAAAGTATTATACCTAATAGCATGTGGAGCATAGAGGTATATGCTTTAATTGACATAACCAATACCTCCTCTAGGAGAAACCTTGTGTGTTAGTTCCGTGTTGCCATGGAAGAATGTTGGTCCCACAACACTACGAGAGTGTTAACCTCATTTCATTGTATTCTTACCTTTAATCTTTGCTTTAGAGCTATCACTTATAAATTATAAGTGATAGCTCTAAAGGAGCTACCGTGATGATTGTCCGTAAGCATTGCTTTGTATTATCAAGAAGGATATTATTCTGCTTCTTGTTTTGTTGATCTTGCTCCAAGTCACAAGTGATAACCCTAATGAAGCTATAATGAAGGTTGCAAAAGACAACGTGCTAAAGGAGAGACCGTGAATGAAGCAATCATCATCGGAAGAGAAGAAGGTGACTTGCATGTTTTTTCATAAGGGTCACCTAGAAACCGCCATGACCTATGCCATTGAAGAATTTTGGCATCAAGATTAGCTCACTTCAACTACAAGGTGCTACTTTCCATATGCAAAGCCGTCATGTGCTTCACGTAACTCAAAGGTGACTATGAAGGCGATGGATGTGCACAAGGGAAGAACATCAAGAACCCAAGCTTCCGAAGAGGGACAACAAGATGCATGATTCCTATAACTCATCCATTCAAATGTGTGGCCCAATGCCATCATCCTCCATTAATGGGTATGTATACTATGTATTGTTCATTAATGATTATTCTCAGAAAGACCTAGATATATTTGAAGTGTTCAAGAAGATCAAGGAATTCAAATCCTAGATAAGAGAACCCTTTTGTAAGGAAGATTACGATACTCGGGTCAGAGTAATGGAGGAGAATATACCCAAAAAGAGTTCGTGAACTTATGTGAAGATGTTGGGATCAAGATCCTCAACAAAATCTGGGTAATCGAACGAAGAATGTGAATCCATTGCCGAAGCTATGAAGATCAAGATCTTCCTATGTGCTGGCGGGCGTATAAAGAATAACTCATGATGCGTGGCAGAACTGGATACCCCATAGTGCACTTACTCAAAGACTCAGAAGAGATGTTCACTGAAAAAAAACCAGAGGTAAGCTTCATCTCAAAATATTTTATTGTCCAGTGTTTATTCATATACCAAAAAGAGAAAAGAAACAAGTTGGAACCCTCCAGAAAGAAGGAATATTTGTGGGATATCAGGAGGTATCCAAGGCCTTCAGAATCTACATACCTGGTCACCGCCATATTGAGAGATCAGCAGGACGTGACATTTGATGAAGAAGCAATACTTAAGAAATCAAGAAGATGCCAGCTTGAAGAAATATATATGAAGAGAAACCTGTAAATCCCAGGATTGCAGAATCTGTGAGGGAAGTTCCCAGAGCTGCAGAACCTGTAAGGGAAGTCGTAACTTTCCTTGATGAGGAGACTCCTGAAGACCACGACATAACAGAAGTTCACACCTCAATGACCTTCTCCCATAAAGAAATCCTGCTTGGGCAAGAGATTATTCTAAGATGGAGAGAGGCATGGTGTTCTAGAAGGAACCACAAGACACGTGAAAAAGACCAAAGCCATTCGCTAGTTACACGGCTTTGATGTGCAATCTACTGGATGAAGAACCTACATGCTTTGAAGAGGCCATTCAAAAAGAAGGAATGGGAAGATGCTGTTATGACAGAGGAATACCAATCCCTAATAAAGACTAATGTATGGGAAATAGTTCCCAAAACAAAAAGTAAGGATGTGGAATCATCAAAATGGTTTTCAAAATAAACATGCCAAGCTGATGGAAGTATTGAGAAATATAAAGCAAGATTTGTCGCTCGTATTTTTCCAAAAGGGCTAAAAGTATTGACTATGAAGATTATCTACCCCGTGGCCATATTCACTTCGATCAGAACCATTTTAGATCTTGCTGCCAAGATGAAAATGGAAGTTGCACCGTATTTAGAACGCAAGACGCCTTTTCTTGAATGGTGTTATCGAAGAGGAAAAGTATATAGAGAAACTCTAAGGATTTGAGGTTGAAGACGTGAAGTCTCATGCGTCCGCCGATTGAAGAAAGCCCATATGGATTGAAGCAAGCTCCCGTGAGCTTGGTATGGCCAGATAGATAGTTTCTCGACGAGCTTAGGATTTACCAAGAGTAGCAGCACTCAAATCTCTACTTCAAAATTATGGATAATGAACCAAGAATCTTACTTCACTCTATATGGATGACTTATTCTAACTAGAGAAGAAAAGCTCATCACTAATGCAAACAGAGACTCGTCAGCAGACCGAAATGAAATACCTTGGCCTAATGCATTGTTTGTTAGGTCTTGAGGTATGGCAAGAGTCCAAAAGGATCTTCTTTAATCAAGGGAAGTACACAAACGAAACGAAGAGGATATTCGACATGTTGGAATGCAGTCCATGAATACACCCATGGAATGGGTTGAAGTTGTTGGTTGATACATCGTTAGAATTTATAGATGCCACACTGTGATAGATAGATTATTACCATGCAATTCCATTTAATACGACTAGACTAGATATCCGCTTTGGCAAAGGAATCACCTTGAGTTAGTTTCTCAGAGCCGATGCACTACCTAGTAGCCAGAAAACATGTGATGAGATATCTTAAAGGTACAATGGATTATAGACTCACGAAGATGGACTACATGACTCTACACTGAGTGGATATACTGATGCAGACAAGGGTGAAGCGCTAAGGCATTTAAAAAGCACTTCCTGATAAGTTGTTTCTCCGCTTTGGGATCATATCGCTCAGTTTGTATTTTTAGGTTGCAAGGCTAAAGGATATGGGTCAAATCACGCACAGTGGACTCCACCCTGCAATCTAATGTAACCACAATGGGGAGGTCCTTTTTATTTAGGGTGGCTAAGCCCAAGGGACGCCTCGGGTAACTGGGCTCCAGCGAAAAGGCTCAAAGGATTAAGGCTAGTTTCTACAGATTAATAATACCAAGAAGATAATCAATTGAAGAATAACCATGAGAAGGCACTCCTGCTATTTAGACAAGACAACAATGAAACTATGGTATGCAATAATGGTTAGTACTTCATGGTGATCAATGACTATCTAAGTTTAATGTATATAAAGAAATATTGACTAAGCCAATGCTTCTGTAATAATGACAATGGTATATAATATTACTTTGTCAATAAACACCATAATGATATAGCATCCAATGAAAATGATCAACCCTTGAATTAACTCAATAATTACATATTATCATTGCTCATATATATAACAGAGTAAGGGCCAATATCCTAAGGATGACGCCACCTTATTAGGGTTAGTATGATAAGCAATAGACAAAGAAGGTCAACGCTTTGTCAATTAACCAATGAAATTACCAATTGTTCAATATCTATCATAGGATGACTAAGCCAACAGTTTATTCTATCAATAATAGTTCAAATAAGGCATGACGCCATCACTATTATGTATTAGGCTAGTCAATAAGGCCAAGCAGACGTCACCGTTAGTGCACTAGGTTAGTTAGGGTTTCAAAGTTTGAAAGTTTGAAAAGATGAACAAGCCTAACGTTGGAGAGAAAAACTACTTTAGGGTATTATAGAGTCAAAAGTAAGGGCAAGATCTCAGAAGGATCAAAATCTAAAGACTAGAAGGTTAGGTTCTATGGTGGCCTAATGGCGGTGGCCCTAGAATCAAAACCCTAAGGAAGGGATAGCTCATTCCAGCAGCTGTTTAAGCAAGGCCTCATGCTCCTTCCTCTTCTTTAAATATTTCATAAAACGGCTAGCTATAAAGTACAAGTCTAAGGGAGAAAAGCGTTATGTGAGTAAGGTTCTTCAAACCCTAGAAGGTTAAAACCCTAGGTGTAAAATCAATCCAGGCCTAGGATGTCTCTTTCTTCAATCTATATCAAATGCTAACCTAAAAAGGATGACAGTGTAGCAAACTACTAGGCTATATTTCCTTAATCAATGGCTAAAACAAGTTTCTCTAGCATGGGGGACATATAGCATGACCTCCATTTGTGTGTTTGCTACCTAGGTTTCAAGATTAAGCAATAATAGCAATAATAGCAAAATGTAAGATTAAACTCTACCAAATCCATTCAATTCAAGAAGTTGCATGAAAATTCACTCATACCAAGTGAAGAATGCTCATCGTTCCTAGTTGTAAACCTTCCAAATGAGAGAAACACCACAAAATGCCAAGAACAATCCTCCAACAAGAGTTGTGCCTCACTTCCAAGAGCAAAAATACCAAGACAAAGACTAGAAGCAGATCTTCACAAGAGAGTGAGTTATGTTATTGTTTTAAAATGAGGCCAAACGCCCTCTATTTATACCAATCCATGACCTTTTAATTAAATTTTAGGTCATTAAAATAACCGACAAGGATGACTTCGCTACTAATTTTACAATCGCTTACATTAATCTGCTAGAAAATGTCATAAAATGAGCTAAAATGGGGACGCCAAGCCCTTTGAGGAGACGCTGGGTTCTTGGGCAAGCATGATCCGTAAAACCAAAACGCTATTCTTCCTAGGCTCCTCCAAGCCGCCACACGTTCCAAATGACCTCAACACACCGCTTACATGCCCGTGACAACGCTTCATCTCTCTTAGGTGACGTCCTGTCTCTCAAAGGCACATGTTCCATCTGCAATGGGTGATCCCCATAGGTCGCTCGCTTAAAGTGCCCTGGGTGGAACGCCCTTCTTCCTTCTCGTGCAAAGGCTCACTGGCTAACATTGTCATGTTTCTACCATCCCAACAACCATCTCATGGGCTCTTCTACCCCCATGGAGGTCCGAGCTAATCATATCCCCATGTACCGGTCCACTGCACTGGCCCTACGCGTATGGTCCTCAAGACATCAAAAACTACTCTCCATGGGCTCATCAGTCCTCCTGATCATAGCAATGTCAATCATATTTCATCACAATGACAAATACATGGTCATAAAATCCCTAGCATAGCCTCTAAGAGCTCAAAGACATTACACATATCTACTATACAAAGTTGAAGAAACAAACAACCCTATTGGGCTATTGACCAAGAAAAGGAAAGTTTCCACAGAGGATCATTCAGCTTCTGTGTTCATGAAGTGATATGGTCTAGGGATGTCCACTACAGAAGACCATGGGCAGGTGTTGTCCGTGGGTGCTTTGTAGGAGGTGAGTTGTATCATCAGGATGACTTTTCCAAGCCCCTTTATTGGCTTTATTCTTTATTTATTGCTTTCTTTTCTTTCTTTTACTTCTGGTCTCACTGTAGGACACCAAGGCAGACCAGAGTCGAGTAGTGTCATCACCTATTTTCGCGTAAATGATACCGCCTGCGGATGAGACCCCTTTCCTTTGGCCATGCAACCAAAGGGTCATTGCCCTGGCGTGCAGACCGATGATGGCAATGGCTACACGCTAGATATTTCCATGAATACTTTCTGGCTCATTCGCGATGAGACCTCCCATCCTCTTGGTTAGGTCTTGTTTTATTATTTTCTTAGGGTCCTTTTGTTTCTATCTAGAGGCCTTTTATTGCCTTCTCGGGATCCCCGAGAAGCATCTCTAGGTTTCATTTCTATGGCTTTTATCTTTTACAAATCAAGCACTTCGGCCTTTAGCCCCTTCTTCCCACAGTGACAAAGGTAACCTCAAAAGGTCATCCTAATGGCCTAATTTAGGGGAATGGATGGTTGAGCGGGGGATAAGATGTAAATGATAGAATGGAGGGAGCGATTTATGGCTCGGCAAATCCTCGTGGCTAAATCCAAAACCTATGAATAAGCTTGCTAGGTCACCCCAAGGATCCCCTAACAACGGTCAAGTAGGATTAGTGTAAGATCCAAGCGCTTATCGAATGTATGAACCCGATGTATATATAAGAAGGTTATAACGATCAAACATGATTATACTATGATACCTTTGACCAATTAATAATTTCATGGAGCAAGAGTCTTTGATGCAAGTCCAAGCCGATGGTGATGGAAGCCGCTACTACTGACAGGACAAGTTCATTTAAGAAGAAGAAGGATGATTCTCCAGGCCATGCTCGGTCAATCCTGCTCGCCTTGCATCTATGTCTAGGGGATCTAGGCTCGAGACATGATCTCCTAGTTATCCCCGTAAACGGGGATACAGTGGATCAACTATGATCTCGGCGAGTAGGAAGCAATCCAAGATTGTTCTCAAAGACAATGGAACAGAAAGTACATTGTCAAGATGTCTTCATGAATAAGCCATATATGGCTTCGAAGTTGTTGGATCTGCCTATTTGACTTGGAGATGAGAGCAAACTGATCTTGGTGACACCGTGAGTCGACGTCATCGACAGACTCAGATTCCACAACAGCTCATACTGCTAGAAATCATGACATCATTTCATCCGCGACATGGTACGTAGAGGAGCCTTGAAGCTCCAAAACATTAGCACGGATGAATGTGGTGTTTAATGGTTGATTCAAACTCTATCTCGCAGTTTGAACACTTTCAGATAAGCTGGTATAGTCCGAAGGACCTCTCCTCAAAGGGGGAGTATATATTATTCCTTTCTTCTAACCTCGCAGTTAGACGTAAAGAAAGATGTGAGTCTCCCCGGTTTTCGACTGCTGTTAGATCGAAGCATGACGTTGTGTGTTCCTTTGTTCCGAACACCTTCGGCCGTTAGATGTAGCAAGATGAGTCATTGCTTTAACCTCAAGCAGCTAGACGAAGCATGACGCCAGGTGATTCTCTATCTGACCTAGTTGTTAGATCGAAGTTAAGATGATTCCTTGCTTTTGACCTCGCGATTAGACGTAAATCAAGATGATAATGATTCCTTGCTTCTGACCAAGTATTAGACGAAGCGATGATGTGTGATTCTTGCTTCAATCCTAGTTGTTAGACGAAGAAGATGATTCCTCGCTCAATTCTCATCGCTAGATGTAAAGCAGATGTTTGATGTGTTCCTTGCTTCTAAATTTAAGAAATAGATTTAAAGCAAGATGATTCCTTGCTTCCGACTTCGCTGTTAGACGTAAAGAAACATGATTCACATCGAAATACCAAATTATCAAATGACATTGAGCCAATGTAGTATCGTGATGCCACTTAGTACAGGATGAGGTATCATTTATTGATACATATTGATGCGATGATGATGGCATTCCTTTGAAAATGACAATGATGTTTGCCGATGAAGAAACTTTCCAAGGACTCGTAAATGTGCTAGACATTGTTTCAAGATGACATTGATGATACTATCCTCCCGATGCCAATCGATGATGCACTCACCGATGCTTTTCGCTAGAAGAAGACCTCTTGTTAAGGGGAGGTTGGAATAACAACCAAGAGTATTCTATTATTATTATTTTATTTCATTGGATTAATCCCCATTGTGGATTAATCATGTCGGTATCTATATTAGGACCAAATCCCCTTTAAGTGATTGGGTCATCTGACAATCTCAATAGGCGACAAGAAGTCGGCCCCCAACATTATTGAGACCTTTAATTAAACAAGGTGGTTTACAATCTGCAGGAGAGGTCATCTCACTAAGTAAAGCCCTCACATGTGCCTTTGTATATATAGAGAGACATTTATTGACACAACTCACTTCTGCTCATTCTCTTATGAGGCAAGCCCAATTACCAGTTGGAGAGGAGAGAGAGTGGCTTATCTTTTGGAGAGGACTATCTGTATTGGCTTGAGTTATCTCTTGAACATTGCATTACAATTTATGATAAGGAAGTTTTCGTTGGCTTTCCCCTAGAGGGTTTCCCAGATAAATGCTGTGTCTCTTGTGAATGTGTGTTTTTCAGTGATCTTGTTCTTATGCTGTTCTTATCTATTGAAATGAAAAGAATCATTATAATAATGGCATAAAGACAATATGTTACTGGCTCATTCTTCTAATTTTACAACTTGTCCAATGTTTCCGAACAGAAGAGGTTTGTTAGGGCTTTGTACATCTTCTTAGATGAGTCATGGGAGATGTAGGGTATCAAGGCATTTTATGGAATCCATGATACTTAGCGGTTACTGATGATGTCAACATCTTTGAACTTCTCCATAGCTACAATGTTCTCCAGTTCCTTCTCCTTTCTACACCCGCTTCACGATCTTTCCTTTCAATGTCCAAAGACTTATTCTTAGCAAGGATGATTTCAATCCTTGACTTCCATGCTCTAAAGTTGGAGGCTCCGACTAACTTGTTCTCACACTTCATAGAGTTCGCCATGGCTTGTGTTTGACTTGGTCAAACCCTAGATCGATTCGTGAATTCAAACTTCACGCCTTGGCTGGTATACCAGAGATGTGCCGAGCTAGGGCGCACTGATCTGTCCGAGATTAGGTCAATTGGCCACTAAGGTGCCTCGACAAGAGGTTTAGGTTTCAGAATCATGGTAACCTTTAGCTCTATAAGCTTTTGGAAATCGCCTCGCAGAATCTCATAGCCTCTCAACTGTGCCCACATCTAGCGCTATGTTTCCTTCTGCCGCTTTAGGCCGACCAAGGGTGGGCCCATAACTTGTTAGAATATAGAACATGGTGTGCCTGCTTTACCATTGATGATACCTTTGTCACCCAACCATAGGCCGGGCCTCCTCCGAAAGCACCTTAAAGGCTTAACGTTGACAACTGAGAATTCCTCCGGAAGAAAACTCTAGGCTAGATAGCCAAACAAAGGGTAGCGCACCTCTCTCCAAGAATAGCGCAATACAAAAGACTGATCAGATAGTCCCAAACCCTAGCCAAGAGATATTCAAGCCAATACTAAGAACTAGTTGTTGCTGCAGCTGCACCTGCAACTCTCCTCCAAAACTGCACACAAAACTGCAACTGCAGTGCGCACCAACTGGGAAAACTGCAATTCTGAGATGTTGTCAAATGAGAACTGGCGCCCTGTATTTATAGTAGATCTGCCAGTTTTACTGGGGCCGACTTCTCCTTCTGGATAAGTGTCTGTTCAGTATATTATTATTATTTCTGGCCGACTTCTTCTCTTGGTGGCTAATAGCCTAATATAAATTATCTTCTTGAGCCGACAAGGCTTCTAGGGTTATTAGCCAACTCACTAGGGTTTCTCTTGCTTCCTGGAGTCTTCTATTATCGTCAGGTTCACACATGGGGGTAAATACCTCCCGCAGCTACCATAATATTAACAAAGGGTATCTCCCAAACCCTAGGATGTGGGGTAGGGTTTGCTTGCTGTCTTTTGGTTTGCTTGTTTCTCTTTCTCCCTTTGCTTGCTTGTTGCTTGCTTGTGTCTTTCCTCAATAATTTCTAATTAAGCAAGCTAAAGTTAATTGCCTACCTATTTGGGAGAGGAATACCCCAAAAGGTTAGGTTAGGGTTTAATTTGTGACTAAGATCCAAGTGCTTAAATGTTCTAATATCCTAGATCTAGATCTAATACACTTAATAACACTCTAGCTTATGCCTATTGGGCACCTAAATCAACTTAACTAGATCTTATGCATGTTTAGTTCACAAAATGTTTATCTTTATATTCCATGCTTAGATCTATAATCATTGATGCTTCATAAGTGGATGGTGTTTTGTTTATTGCATAGATCTTTTGATGCCATATGCTTAGAGTAACTTCTTTCTTTTGAGTTGATAAGTAGGCACATCTAAATCTTTTTCTCTTTCACACTAAATGCTCTTATCTAAATGCTTTTGAACATGGTATAAGGGTGATTACATATCTTCTATTGGTTGGAAAGTTGTTCTTGCCTTTTGTTTCTCTTTCAAGCTATCTTAATTGTGCATTTTGGTGACATATACATGTGTTAATGCTCTTGATCTCATAATCTAATCAACACACCTTTAAGGCCACAGTGAGTTTCGTCCAAGTCACTAAATCACCATTAAAAAGTGTCATAAAACTCTTAAAACACTCCTAAACACTCCTAAAAGTCTACCTAACTCATATAATAACTTAATAGACTCTTTAGGCTACCTTAAACCACTATCTTCACCATCTAAAACGGGACTTGAGGAAAACAATGGAGGGTGTAGGTAGGGGATTGTCTCACAGCGCACAGGATGTGTCCTCTCCGGGAAGTACTCTTGTTTTGGGCTGACCTGTGAAGCTAGGGTGGCAACACTTATTGAGCATCCAATAGTTATTTGGCAATAGGAGGAGGAGGCTTTGGTGAAAGCTTAATAATATTTGATAACCCTAAGAAAGCTTAACAACTCAACCTTGGATCTAAATTTCTAAATACTTGTGGGTTTAATAATTAAGAGTGGTGGATCTTCATCTTTGATACTTGTGCTTAAATTTATAATTCTTCTTTTGATGTATTGATGATGATGATCTTGATGCTTTGATGATAATGATGCTTTAATCTCTTTTATATCCTGCACAAACACAAATAAATAATTGGTTAGCTTGTTGTGGTAATCTAGCATTCTTTGAATTGTAAATCTTGTATCTAATGTTTATTTGATTAACTTGTTCTTTTGTAAGTAATTTTGTAATCTACTTGTAACGAACAACCTTTTAACTTAGTTGATCCCTTGCCCAATCTTAGGCACTAGTCTTAGTTTCCCTAGGAAAGGTCTTGCTTAACATTCTAACCCTTGCATCTTGCATTGTTGCTTGTGCATCTTAGGATTAGAACCCCCCCAACCTTCTAAATAATTGAAATTAACTCCTAGAACTTAACTTTAAAACTAATCTAGAAACTAGGGACTACCCGCCTTGGCTTCCCTAGGAGTGAGCGTAGACAGAAGAGGTTCCGGTCAAAGTGACAGTGTGGGCTGTGAACCTAGGCATTGTGCCTCCAATGACACACCAAGTGAGCCGGACTTAGCTCACATTTTCAAGTGTGTATAAGGACGGCAACACGCTCTAAATGATAAATACAACCAAAATAGAGGCAAGGATACTACTTACACCGTTGCACAAAAAGATAATATTGCACCAACAAGTTCAAAGAGCTGAGAGAAATAGCGTAGTCAAAATTAATCTTTGTATTAGTCAAAAGATTGGTTGCACCATAAAGACAGAATACAAGACTAATCACAACAATATGGCTCTGCGCAAAGTACAAGAAGCAAGAAGAGAAGATGGAAAAGAATGGTTGCTTGCTGCTCAAAAGAAAAACTCTCCCAAACAATGGGCATCACCTTTCCTTTATATATCCTTGAGCTCTCTAAAGAAGGTGCCTAACTTTTGCAAGAACACTTCCAAAATTAAGTGGCCGTAATAAATAAATAAAAATGCTAAAATCAGCCACCTAATTTCCATGAATAAACCTCAAACTCTCACCAAAAGGAGGTTACCTTGTTCCATAATTAGCTAAGCTCATGTGCCCTCCCTTAACTCACCATGTGGTGTTGATTGAACTGAAGATAAACTGAAGTCTTTCTCAAAATAAAGTGGCTGTCCAATAATACCATTTTCCTCATGCAAAGTCGCTCTGTCTAAAATTGTAATTTTCCCTTTTTATAATTTTGCAATTTTAGACCAAGAGGGATTTAGAAGAAGGGCACCCTTCTTTTCCATTGCCAAGAATATCTAATGAGTCATCCACTTGAAAATAGAACTAATGCATGGAACTAAAGTTTAGGCCACTGCCAAATTTATCCAACATGGTGCCTAGGGTTTGCTCAAGATATTTCCACATTTCATCCACATGGCGCTTCACCTGCTGCCACATGTCACGCTGCATGACAACCACACCTGCTAATAAGAGTGTTTGCTAAAAATAGTAGTCCCCTTAAAAATAGGAAAAGACAAAAAATGTCAAGAACTGCTAGGAGAGCACTGCCAAATATAGCATGCCTAAAAATAGCAAGAAAAAGGCTCATCGACCTCGTGAGCTTGCAAGGATGTCAAATATGTAATCATATCTAGCATGCAGACCTCCAAACTCTGGTTCCTAAAATATAAGAAAACTGCTAAAAATAGCAATTTTCCCCAAAACTAACGAATATGCCTCTGAAATGCCTCTACCTCTCTGCAATGAACTCTAATACCTAGAAAACATGTCTCTAACTACCAGCTCAATGAAAGTTAGCTGGAGCTTAACCCTCCATTTGCATAGGCAAATCTTGGGGTTAACACTAGGTCATCCTTAACCATACCTAGTAATATGATGAAAGAATAAAGAATATGGCCTTAGCCATAATTACAAGTACATAATGACACATATGAATGGGCTAAGGCCATATGTAAAGATTATGCCAATAATTCCAACACCGTCCCTTGAGTCGAACAGGGAACCATAGAGAGAATTTGTTACAATACAAGATTACAAAATTTTACTTCCCCCCTTAATGCTTAGCAAAGGGCTAGATCATCCCTCAATGAACTTCATATTGCTCCACTTAAAACCATCAAGATCGTCAATGACCGACACTGAGCTCCAAAGGGATTTAGGTGGGAGATGTAGTTCAGTAAGGACATCCTAATACTAGAGGAGATTCCTACTAATATTTCTCAAATGGGTCAGCTAGAAATTGAGGTGCATCAGATTCGTTCTGAATAAAGTTAGCAATCTGAGCAAGAAGGGTCCCAGGTGGAGGAGATTCCTTTTGATAGCATGCAGATAGACCAACAAGAAACGTTGCTGCACTAACAAGAGTGGAGATATTCCACTTAGGTATAGGCCTTGATCTATTTGAAGGAATAGTTATTGTTACAGGTGGATCATGCAAGGTGTCGCCATCGTCACTGAATAATGGAATCGAATTTTCAAGAGCATCTGTGACATGAGGATTAGATGAGCCACTAACAAGAGCATCGTCATCTGCAAGATGAGCACTAGGTGTCATAGTACAAATCTATAAATCTGGAGCATGATGTTTTCATTCATTTTGGATTCCCAATTAGTCAATGAAGATTTCAAAGTTGTCAATAAAGATTGTGATGTTTAGAGAAATTTACTCCATTATAGTAGGAAGAGATAACATCAAAGGAAAAATAATACTTGTTTCATTACCCTTGGTCGTTTGCAAGTTTTTAGCATAAACTCTTGTATATTATAGGAGCATATAAGTCTACCATACATTATATTTTCATGAGTCACATTTAAGCTCCAGTTTGAGTCTATTCTGTTCGGGGTTTGCAACATTATTTAAAACTGAATTTCTGCTGTTGCTGGGCTTATGTTTTAGGAGAGACTTCCTATGTAGCTGAAGACTAGTTTGATTTGATATTTCACCTTTTTGCACAGCTGTAAACCATGTAATTAAAACGATTTATGATTTTTGCAAAAGGACACTATTTTAGAAAAAAAAAATCTTCAACAATTTTTCTTGTTCTATAAGCCTCCTGCAGTTATTATTAATAACTTCTATTCTTATCTTTCATTTTCTTTGTACAATATGCTAAAGAAAGCATGAGGCTGACAACTTAGTTGCATTCTGTGTATATTAACTAGTTAGCCTGAAGAATGCTAAGCTGCCAAGAATTGGTTTCCTAGATATTAACAAAGAATCAGGGGGCAGAAAGTGGGGAAAAATACTTCCCCAGTCACTGTTTTAGATGAAGATTGCATGTGCAGTACAGTATTTAAAATTTCCAAAAACAAACATGACAAAGTTGTCAAGAATTTAAAGTTTATATTTGTACCTTGGCATTCTTTTATTCATGAATCTGTCAAGACTTTAATGTTTTTGGATGTGTGCTATGCAGGAAAGTGCAATGGTTGTTTCTAAACTTCTGCTACCTCAACAATTCGAGGAGATGTCAATGCAAGAGATGCGAGCTCTAGTTTTGGAGAGGTCAACTATGCATACCTACTTAAGAGGTGAAATGATAGAAATTCTACCATATGATGTTGCCATTTTATTGGAGGGTTTTGTCAAACAAGAAAGAAGAGATGAGCATATTGCAGCTCCTGCAGCTCTAGTACCTTCACGTACAGAGCATCATCTCAATAGTTCAGGTGCTGATTTCTCTTAAGCTTCTTCAGTATCTTGGATGGTTTGAATCTTGACGAAGATTTCAGTGATCTATGCAAATGTGTTTTTTCACATCAAGAGATTTCTTGATTTTCACAGCTAGAAATTTGATATAGTAGCGTTATTGCCAAAGTCCAAAATTCTTATACAATTCCTTCACATTGCTTAGATATGCAATGGTTTTTCCTTTGCGGTTTTTTTAGTTCCAGTATTCTTCAAAACTTAACTGAATCAATGATAAAATCTTCAGACTTTCCTTGTCCATTCTTTAAAACTATGTTGTCCAAAAACTGAGCTGAGAATTTATAATTCATTTTCTTTTCTATCTTTTAGGATATCAAGGCCTTTTCTCCAAACTGAAAACACTAGAAGCCAAGAGAGAAAACATTTTGGAGTTAGCATGGATGCAATTGTACCCACTGATTACTAATAATAATCTAATTTTAAGGTCATAGCCTAAATGGACACCAAATTGATAAATGAAACCCTGTTTTTGGGACAAGAGACCCCCTCCATGTAGCAAACCTACCTTTAGGGGCATCCTATATGGCCATCCAAATATTCCATGGTTACCCCCCTTCAATTGTCAATAACATATGACTCTACCCCCTAGACGTATAGCATGGAGAATAAACTATACTTAGTGCCATATATCTCCTCACCCAAGATGGTAAGAAATAGGGTTCTTACACACAACACACAACTCCTTCGTAGGTGGATTTTACATTACACTGACATGTAGCAAGTGCGTAATGATGAGACTTTGTCTAGTGAACTTGTTAACCTATATTAGATTTGTACTTTGTTTACTAGTTTACTTTGTTGCCTCTCAAACCTGCACTTCAATGTTGCAAAGACCTTTAACATAGTGCAACCCTAGGGGCATTTAAGAAGATCCCCCAATGTTACCACAACAACACTTACTCTCACTCTAGGTCAGTTCTTTTCTAGCACAAGGGGGGAAACCCTAGAAAAGATTGTTTTAGGGTTTTCTTTAGAATAAAAGGGATGGTGGATTTTACTAAGGCCAATGCCTATACAATTAGGTCAGAGAGTCAAGATCAAAGAACAAGAAGGTTTGAATATGATAGACAAGATGTAATGAAGCCATTATAGATGTGCCATAATTAGTCCAAAAATAGAATTCCAAATTATGCATGAATAAAGTGAGCCCTTAAACAAGATGCGCCATCACAACCATCAAATTAGAGCCAAGAATAATGTGCAACTTGTTATAGATAAAACTAGCACCTAATGTGGAAAAGTCCCAACCGCCAAGGTGCAAGCTCAGGTTGAACTTAAGAAGGTTGTCCACTATCATCACAAAAACCCTTCCTCTCACTTTAGGCGAGCTCTTCTCTAACACAAGGGGGGGCTTCCCTAAGGTAAATCTAAGTCCAAGGTTTAAAGTGTGAATGAACTTCAATGAAGTGTTCAAAGACTGAAGTCAAATCTGGTTTGAAATATGGTTTATGTGTTTCAAATGAGGTATATTTCAGATCACAAACTAGATGTAAGTCTAGTATAGAATAAATGTGAGTAAGGTACATAGACTTGTTACAAATCTAAATTGAAATGATGGTATGATGGTTGTAATTTTTAGATTTGCAAAGAAAAGATGAAATTTGAGCAAGTATACACCAATTGGTTCATGGGTTTTTTTGGGTCTTCTACATGGTATTTTCTTGGAGGCTTTCCATACAAAGTCACAAAAGTTTCTTCACATGTTGGAATGGTAGCACAAGATAGGTCTAATTGAAGCCTAGCCCCCAAACTAGCAATCCCCTTTCTAGATAGAAACATACCCCACGCATCAAAAACACCAATAACAATGACATCCATCAACACTGATATGTCAAGATATGCTGCTAACTTGACATGCAAATATTTAATTAGGACGCAAAGCTTAATTTCCCTTGAATCCATCCCACATATGTTCCTATAAGGTCGTGTGATCCTAAGTCCCAATTGATTCATCACCTTGAGAGACATGACATTTGTTGATGCACTAGGATCAATCATGCAATTATGCAACAAGAAGTCACTAACTATCAAGGTAATGAAGAAAGGTTGTGACTACCATTTTGTCTCCCATGGTTCATGGACTATAACACTATTGGACAATCTTCATTGACTTATACACAAACAACCTCTTCATTTTCTCTCTTTGTGTAGGAAGTTCAGCCAACTCCATAAAAAGAATTGATAGTTTCAAACTTGATAGTACATGGGTCAAGTCAAACCTCATTTCTGAATTTGTGCTCACTTAAGGTTTTTCTATGTTTGGTTCTTTGGTGGTTCCTATGATTTGTATTTGGTTTGTGTTTTTAGGAGCCCTTTGTGGAGCTTGGTTTTCAATGTTTTGGAGAGGAATGGGTTGTTTTTTCTTCTGATATGTATTCCATTCCTTCTCCCTTATTCTCCTCCTTATTTCTTCATGGGATGGCATCTTGCCATACATTCTAGTTATGACATCTGAATTAATGCATTTGCCTTTGATTTGCTTCATTTGATTTTCATTCACATGCAACACCTTCTTTTGAACATTATAAATATGATCATGCTCATCATCCATAGCATATATGCATCATGTACAAAATAATCGTCATTCACAAAATTCGTGTGTTCAAATTCAGGTGCATCACTACTTGATTCTCTATTTTGTGTGGTTTGTTACTCCCTCTCACCTAGGGGTAACTAGAGGAGATCATCTCTCATGGTCCACATTGTCGATAGTGATTCTGATGATGATGATAATGACGATGATGATCAACATTCTCCACAGATAGAAGCCCCTCAGATGCCTCCCCCCCTCATCACAACTCAGGTCATTCACTTGATTAGAAATTCCATCTGATGATGGTGGTCTAGCACACATGAGGTACATTAGTCATTGTTTCAATAAAGTGTCATATTAAATACATTAGGCATTTAGGTGAGGATCATGGGTTGAAGTCAGATAATGGATTGTGATTGCTTGGAAGTTATGCTTGTTGCCTTGTTTCACCTTGGTGTCAATCACATGTGTCCTAGTCCAGTGTTGTCACTCTTGGGGAAATGTGGTACTACTAGGAGGCCTTGATAAGGGTAGCGCATCATTCCTTTCATACTTAACATGTTTCATCTTGATTCCTTTTGTTGTCCTATCTTCTGGAAATGGTTGTTACATGTATCTAAAAAAGGTTCGTGCCTATTACCGGCTAGATTAGCCGTCTCATTAAGGTCCATTGAGACTCTATGGCGGCACCACGACACTCCGATTAGAGTTACTTTCGGTTGTACTGGATGGTTAGGATTCGGTGATGACTAAAGGCGAGTATTTATCATGGATACCGATGGACGAGCTTCTGGTCGGATCCTTGGGATTGACCAAAGTCTGTGATATCTTCCAGTCCTACAGTCAACTACAAATGTTTTTGTTAGCCTTTCCCGACACGTTTATCATTGACAACAACATGAGGAGAGATAGACAGTGGCAGAGGGCATGGGGAGTGGCTAGGCCGAGACCACCTGACAGGAGTGTTTTTACGGCATCCAGTCGGATAGAGGTGGATCGTCATAGGAAGCCAGTTGAGACTTGGTGCGTGATGGTGAGCATCATAGGCCAGGTGATAGCAGATGAGCATAGATATGTCCTCCTCCTTCATCTTGATCTGATGATAGCCAGAACAAAGGTCAATCTTTGTGAAGTAGACAACTCCATGCAATTCGTCTAGCAACTCATCAATCCTTGGTATCGGGTACTTGTTTTTTATTGTATTTTTATTAAAGGCCCTGAAGTCAATGCACATCCTCATAGTGCCATCTTTCTTCTTAACTAGCACTATTGAAGAAACAAAAGGGCTAGTGCTCGGCCTGATGTGCCCCATGTCCAAAAGTTCCTTGATGGCCTTTTCTAATTGTCCTTGTACTTCTTTGGATGCCTGTATGGTGTGGTGATGACTGGTTTAGCTCCTCCCTCTAGCTCAATAATATGCTCAAACCCCCTGTCTAGTGGCACCCCTGGAGGAATCGGCCCAAACACCTTGTGGTGCTTATCAAGGATTTCTTGGATCTCAGGGGTGTAGTGAATCTTACCCTGCTCATCCACACGTGCTGAAATCCTACATTCTGCTGCATATACTATCTCATCTCTTCGGAAGATGGCCTCCATCCTCTTGGTCGTGACCACCTTTGCAGCGTTCCCTGTCATGCCCTGGAGCACTGCCTTTCGTCCACCCTCCTCTGTAAATGACATCTCCATGGTTTTGTAGTTGGTGGTGATAGGCCCCAGCGTACTGAGCCATTGAACTCCAAGGATGATGTTGGTATCTGGAAGGTCCATGACATAGACGTCCTGTACCAGCTCATGCCTACCCAATGTAAGCTTCATACCAGGAATGTACTTGTCACAAGGCATAGTGCTTCCACCTACTACCTCCACCTTGAACCCTTCAAACTCTACTGTGGGTATATGCCTCCTTTTTCAGCAATGCTGAATCAATGAAGTTATGAGAGGCTCCCCCATCAATCAGGACTGATACCTTCTGTCCCTGCAAGACTCCCCTCATCCGGAAGGTGTTATATTTAGGCACTCCGCTGATAGATGCTAAGGTGGCTTTCTCCTCAGCCGTACTGTCCTGTCCTGGGATCTCTTCCTCTGCTGTCTCAATGTTTTCGGCCTCAATGTTCTGTATCTGGCCAATCTCCTCGTCTTCCTCGTTGTCTAAAGTGACTTATATGTAATGCACTTGACCACGACCCATGCACTTGTGTGTCGGGTTCCATGGTTCTTTGCAAGTGAAGCAAAGTTGCTTCCTCCTTAGTTCTCTCCTGGTGTTCTTGTCCACTCTGCCACGGCCCCTGTCAAAACCCCTTGGGTCACGTCCTCCCTGATTCATTGGAGGCCTTTGGTCTCTCCCCCCAGCGTTAAGAGGTGGTCTGGGTATAAATTTCGGCCTAGCAGCTGGCCCTAGATCCCTCCTCCTCCAGATAGCATCCTGTAGGTTGGTAGGCTTAAAAGCCTTTACCCAACCCTTCAAGGGCTCCATCAGCCCTTCAGTGAAGAGCATCATGAGTCTAGTTGGTGATATATCTTGCACCATCACAGCCAACCTCTGAAATTCTTCAATGAATGCTTCAGCCGTACTTGTTTTTCTCAGCTGTGTGAGCTCCCTGAAGTGCAGCTCCGGATCTCCCTGATCAAATCTATCAATGAACCTCTGAGTGAATTCTATGTAGGACACTATCTGATTGTGGCCTAGTGTGGTGAGTCCATGGTACGACCAATCATGAGCCTTGCTATCTAAGTACATGGTGGCAAATTTGATGGCTTCCATCTCCCTCATGGGATTAAGCTGTAGATAGGTATCCAGCTTTTGCACCCATGCTTGTGATGTCATCTTGGCCGTACCATCAAATTATGAGATCTCTATCTTCCCTTCTCTTCGTTCAAACTCAAAACTGCTCCTGTGGTTCGTCCTGGGCTTATTTCTGAACTTGAGTTGGCAATATTGATCCAGGGACATTTGCCTCTAAATGATCATCTCCAGGCCGTAGTATTGCTTAGTACACTATGCCATCTGCTCCACAAAGTCGTCCCCCTGCTCCTGCTGCACCTTTTCATCTGTGAATGTGGGCAAGTAAGGTCTAGGGTTAGCTCTGCTACCCATTTGTCCATATGACGTGCCTCCTCCATGGCTTCCCTCGGATCTGGGAGCTTTCTCCGGATTGTATCTAGTTTCACCTGTTGAAATAATGTAACTGCGATGAGCATTCTTATTATTATTTTTATTATTGGATTAAATCCCCATTGAGGATTAATCATGTCATTATTATTATTTTTGTTATTGGATTAATCCCCATTGAGGATTAATCATGTCGGTAATTGTATAAGGACCAAATCCCCTTTTG
>SNQJ01S0015672.1:13959-63040 GCA_010110895.2 Picea sitchensis | reverse complement strand
TGATGCATATATCTGAAAGTTATAATGATCAAACATGACACATACCATGATACCTTGGACCAATTACCTCATGGAGCAAGAGTCTCCTCTGATGCAAGTCCAAGCCGATGGTGATGGAAGCTGCTGCTGCTAACAGGACAAGTCTGGCGAAGAAGAAGAAGGATGGGCCCTCCAGGGCCATGTTCAGGTCAATCCTGCTCTCGGTACTCCATGTCTAGGGCCTGTGGGCCTCGAAACATGATCTCCTAGTTATCCCTAGAAAATGGGGATAACAGGGCTAAAATTAATATCACACTTAACCACTTAATTCAATTTTCAATCTACAACACCAGCAATACAGTGACACACTTGCAAGTTCACTAATCTCACTGTCTTTCAATTTACATTCATACGCAAGTTATCACTTATGTGTTGTAGAATTATTGCTTAAGTGGTTATATCTCTTCATCTGGAGCACTTTACTTTCAAAGCTTTCATCTTTATTCTTTTCCTGTATCTATGGTGTGATCCTTCAAGAAGTGCACATCCACCTGGAGGCATTCTCTTTATTGGGTCTTGAGTGCTTTGCATCTCTTGGCCATTGAAAAGCAGTCCAACAGAAGTCTATCTGTTGTGAGCATGCTTGGCTTGATGTGTTGATGATTTCTTTGTCTTTGAATATCTCCTTTCCTACACATTTCAAGCACTTGTTAATATTTTGTATCTAGTCTTAATCTGTATATCTTAGATGTTCTTTTGTAACTAGTTATATCTATCTTTGTAAACTTTTGTAAACTTCTGTAAACTTGTAATTATCTTGTAACGAACATCCCCTTAACTTAGTTGACCCCATTACCCAATCTTAGGCACTAGTCTTAGTTGCCCTAGGAAAGGTCTGACTCTCATACTTAGATAGTTGCATCTTGCATTTGTTGATTGACATCATAGGCTAGATTCCCCTTAACCTTTTAACCAATTAAAACCAACTCCTAGAACAATAAATTCTTAATCTCATCTAGTAACTAGGGTCTACCCCCCTTGGCTTCCCTAGGAGTTAGCCTAGACGGAAGAGGTTCAAGTCAAAGTGATAGCGTGGACTTTGAACCTAGGCATTGTGCCTCCGAGGACACACTAAGTGAGCAGGACTTAGCTCACGTTTGCAAGTGTGTATAAGGACGGCAACAGATCGTAAGTAAGATTTTCTTATTAGAGTTTGCTGGAATTTACCTTCTTTAAGTGGTAGGAATCTTCCCATTGCATTTTTTTATCAATGTTCTCTCATTAGGACTATATATCTGAATTCTTAATTTGTAAACAGCAAGAAATTGATAGCTTTAGCATGCTAAATCCAACTGTAGTTGTCATTCTTCTCATTAGATATAGCTCAATAAACTATTTCCTCATAGACTCCATTGCTTTATAGGATTCCTAGGCACTAATCTTGCTTTACAACCCTTTGAAATTCATAAATCTTAATCATTTACTTCGCTGGTTTGAAATCTGAAATTAATAAACGTAAAATCAGAATTTAGATTTCATTCCATAAGCCAAAATGAATCTTTTTTATTGGCTGTAGCCTGTTTCAGGATCTGGAATTTACACTTAAAAAATGAGCTTGTTTAGATCTCATATTCCCTAGCAAAGGACTCCTTTTGATGTCCTAAAACCTGGAAATTATAAATCCAAAATCACACTTCAGGTTTTCATTTCTAAGTCAAGAATCTTGTCTTTTCTATCCATCCGTGTTAGACTTAGAGAGTTGTGTAGGGATTCTGCCCTTCAGTTGGAGAAGAGCCAACCTAAAGTGTGGCATAAGGTTATTGAGGTGATAGTGGATAACCTCTCCAAGTTGCCCTTAGGTACCTTGTGAATTAGGACATTGACACATTGGGTGAGGGTTTGAGAGGTAACAGGTACATTTTGTGAATTTCTGTTTTTCAGCACTTGTTCTTAGGTTTTGCACTCTCTCTAGTACAGTAGACCTATCTCTCTCTAGCACACTTGTGGGGAGGTTATTCAGAATTTGGGTGAGATTTTGTTCCATCAAATTTACTGCTGACCCTTATAAATCTCAACAATCACCAGGCTCATGAACACATACATGCAGCACTATCTTTTTTTTATCATCTCTTCTTAAAAATATATAGCATCCCCATATAGTTATGGTGGTTTAACCACCTAATGCTTAAAATAACATTAATTATTACATGTTGACCACGTATTATACCATTAATGCTACTAGGATCTAAGATGAAATGATCAATACACATGTATACAAATATATTTGTGCTAACATTATATTAAAATAAAAATACTTCGGACATTTTTCCATTACCTGCCAAAAGAAATCCTCTATAGCTGGTGTCGACCGAAGAGCTGAAAGAACTTTTTCTGTTTCAATAAAGCAGCAACAAACCACGGAGTCTGAAGTCAAGTCACAAAGACGAGGCCTTCCAGTAAGGGCTTCATAAAGGCCCAATGTACTTCCATGGGAAAAGGTTGGGTGCAGAAGATGTCTATTTCCAATATGCTTACTTCTCCACTGTACAGTAAGGGCCGAGGCATTAGTTCTAGAAACATTAAAAACAACTCAACGGACCTATTGATACTGGGGATTATCATGAAATACGATCTTCAGAGTACTACAATAGAATTTGAAAATACCCAATACCACACGTGAATGCTGATAAAGACACGTACATTATTATTATTTGGTGTTCCAATCTTACTTGGACAACTCCATTGGCAATAAGCCATTAACATGATCTTGAAAGTACTAATATAGCATATGAAAATAATATGCAATACCATACATGAGTGCTGACAATGACACACTGTTTATTGTTATTTGGTGTTTTCATCTTACTTGGACGACTCCATTGGCAATAAGCCATATCCCATCAGGTTTAGAGCCTTCTCTATACAGTGAGACTCTACGCTTTATCATTGTCTCTTCCACAGTGTTTCCAAGAGCCTGACGAATATTTGAAGGTAAAGCTCCCAAGAAAGGGTGACTGCTTAAGATCTCAGTTATAGAAGGCATCTTCACCAAAGGAGGATTTCGCAGAAGCTTCTTCAGATCAATCTACATATGGAAATACAGTATGTTTTAAGTAAGGAAATCAACAATGAATGTGATAACAATAGGTCCTAATATTAGATAGCAACTTCATCCATACTGAAAAGTGGGCATTACACTACTCATAAATTTCAAGTTTAAAACCACTGAATGCTAGAATTTTTAATCAAATAATACCTGTACGGCATCATGAAGTTGATTCATTTCTTTTGCCTCCAATAAGCCAGACTTCTCAAGATTTTGAACATATTCACTAAGTTGTAATAAAATAGAGTACGTTACTTGCTTGGTTTTGATCACACGCAAAACCTACAATTAGCCATGAAAGTTCTTTCATTCATAGTACCATAAAGTAGAACATTATTTCCATGTAATTAAGGATTAATTTAATATCACCAGGAGAATAACTCCAGATCTGAAAAGCTGTTTCTTTGAATCTGAAGTTCAGACAGAATTTATTTGATTATTGTAAAACCTGAGGGAAGGTAAGCTGAACATCTTCTAGAAACTGCTTTGCTGGCTCCCCTTCTGCCTCACTTTCTTGAATTATAGCCTCAGCAACCTCACTCTCGCCTGTGAGAGAAATAGAACTTTGACATTTTTAGGCTTCAATTTTTTTATTGCTTTAGGGAAAAACATAAGTCCATCACCACAAAACAACTGAATTTGCAGCCTAAACAGCATATCCAAAATGCTACTCTAGAAAAGAATAGAACAAGAGCACAAAGGATGTATCTCCAATCCCAACATCATACATGGTTAAGCCTCACAATCATTTAGGATATAAGTCATCCCAAAATTTCCTGAGAAAATGCCCCTGGAGTCTGGAGTCCTGGACCATTACATGTTTAAGGTTTGGCTGCAACATGAAGAAAATGTTTCAGCCCTGGACAAGGTGGCTAGTATGACTTCAAAAACACCAACCCTTCCAGCACAAGAACCTGTCCAAAAATTTGTGCACACATTTCATGCATCAAGAATGCAATGTCCCCACTTTGGGACATCATTATATTACAGAGTGTTATGCTGACCAGAGTAGCCAGATGGGGGTGATAACAAGTACAAGAGATATTGAGGGGTTTTATTGGGCCCGACTTGCATCGCTCATCTTATTTCATCATCATGATCCATTCCGCACAGCTTGGCTTTGGTTCCGTTGCATTCCGACGATCTCCGTAATTTTGAGTTATTATGGGCTATATCAATATGCTAATTAAATTCACTAAGAAGGTCATATTGGGCATAATACTTGGAGGAACCTCTTAGTGTAATAGTGCATCAGAATCGAGAGGAAAAGTACTACAGGATAGGATGATGAAAAATGACTTTCAGTGGCCAAAGAATCCACAAGGAGGGATAAATCACTTTTTAGAGGTAAAATGATTAATTAATTAATTAAAGTGATTTAATTAATTAATAATAAAATAAAGTAAAAGTCACTTGGAGAGACAAGGTGAACATGGAGGATAAAAGAGAGATAGGGGCCTCTATTCTCTCATTATGTTGATTGTTATTTTGATGTCTGGCTTCTTAGCTAGAGAGCCCATGGTAATTGGGGGTTTTGAGGGTTTTGACTGACTAAACCCTAGAGATCAACAAGGGAGTGAAATATTCTCTTGTTCTTGATCCAAGCTTGGCCAAGGAGGTGAAATATTCCTCCCTCACCATTCTACATCAGTTCAGATTCATTGCAGGAGCCACTTGTGCAAGCAGGGCGTAGGTTGAGAGGTTTTCCAGCAGAGAGGGCACACTATTGGGAGAAGATCAATTCGATTTGGATAGCAGAAGGGAGATTTGATGATTCTCTCTTTCCTAGGGGATTTTTCATGCCAAGAGAGCCCTTTCTCATTTGTTATTGGAGGGGTTTCTTTGCAGAATGATTTATTGTGACCAAGGGGCGAAATTACTAAAGGAGGGCGTATTTTTTATGAGTGATCATGTTGTTTGAGGTCGGATTTATCATCTACAGCTGGGGTTTCTTCACATACGAGTTAGCCATCATCATATCTACAAGTTGTAGCCATTTCATGAAGATTTTACATCAGATTTATTGTGCATATTTCAACAAGGCGTAAGCAACAAGGAAGACACATTTCTAAGTATGGGAATTATGGATTTTGCATGATATAACATCTATTATGGGCAGCCATCATTAGGGCATCGAAAAGGAGGATCATTGACACTATTTCCTTGCCTTTTGGAGCCATTATGGGCCAATAAAGTGGCTGTTGTATTACTTATATCAGATCTGGAAATTACTGTATGTTGGACAGCCAAATGCATATTAAATAAAGCAAGGATTCAAGGTACTATCTTATGAGTTTTAATAGCTATTGGTTTCTGATTTATTTGGTTATCATTGCATGTGTTCTTATGTATTACATGAAGAAATATGGACCGAAATACAACAGAAAATACACTTAAATGAATGCTACAGCGATTGCACACAAAGTGTTTGACAAAATGTTTCAATCAGCCAACACATAGAAAACATAACAGCCATCAATTATATATAGCAGCCCAGAATCAGGGAGTTATAAGGAGGTAGAAATTCTTTCAAATGTCATACTAACACATCAGAAAACCTCATCAAATTCGGGACAACAAGAAGGCGGCATTTGCTAAGGGAAATAGAACATACTGTCAAAGTGTTTGACGAAAGTTCTTAACTAGTTAGATCTGATTTTTATATCAGATTTGGTTGGGAACATTACATTGGTATCAGAGTGATTTTCCTTCGCCAGCCTGTGATATCCATTGATGATCTAGAGGAGAGATGGAATTTGTAGATTTTGGAAAGGAGGTCATATATTGTGATAAGGAATATTACACCCTTAGTGAGACATTCAGGGCTCAAGTAACATTCCAACAGTTTGTATCCATCAAAAATCCTAGGTGGAGCAAAGATGAGGTTACACATTGGGCGAAAAAGATGGAAGAAATCCATTATTTGAGCAACATAGCAAAGGAAACACAGATTGAGCCTACACCCATTAGATGCAAGGAGCTTTGCTATAGTTGCAAAGTGCCTTGGGAGCCAAATCACAGATGCAGGGGTAAAGGGAAGGTTCACATTATTGAGGTGCACTATGACAATGAGGATGAGGAGATGCATGGGGATGCAACCATAGATGCCTATTTAGAGCAGTCTGATGAGGCTAGTAACTCTTGCGCATCTGAGGGACAGTTGGTTGGACATGATGATAGCATATGTTGTTTATCTTCCACGTCAGGCCGTGTTGAGGATTCAACACTTCGGCACAGTAGTGACACGTGTGAGGATTCACGTGTGTTAGCACTGAGATATGATGAGATTAGGTCGGATGACCTACCCTTGGGCGTAGACATGGTTGTCAGGGAGTCATGCGTGGAGGAGGATGAGCTTTCTATGATGACCATGACACATTTGTCATCTTTTTAGACACCTATGATAGCCACAACACACGAGGATATCAATGGCATCTATGATATGGTGGAGGAGCCTTGTGTGTGGATTGTACACCAGGGGCATATGGATCTATAGACCCAGGAGGAGAGACATGACTTGGAGACAATGGACCTTACACATACCTGTCATTATGAGGAGAGTGAGTCACCTCTTTTGGAGACTCCATTGTTTGATCATGTTATGGAGACTGACAGTTTGGTGTTACACTTACTTCTAGGACCGGACTGCAGTGATGAGGAGGCACTCCTTATTGGTCGGGATGACCATAGCACGTGTCTGGACACATCTGTATGGGATCCAGGCGCAGATGATAGTAGCAGGGTGAGCGCACAGCAGGATACAACTGCCCATACGGGATACAATGTGATTCAGATGGGGCTAGCAGTTGGTGATAGTGTGCAGTGGCATACAGCAGGACCTACTAGCACAATGGATAGTGGGTAGTTTAGTGCCTTATCTTTTGCGAAGAGTGTTGTTGGGGATTCCATGGTTGACACTAGCAATGAGAGGCATGAGGTAGCACCTCAACAGGAATGTGATCAGGAGTCACGATACTTGGCAAGACAGTTGAGAGTTAGTGAGGACATGATCATGGCAGCCACTAGATGCATCGATGACACACATGCATTTGTGGCAGATTATTGTTGGAGGGCATCGATGGCACATGATAGCTCAGATGGGGGATTTTCCATGGATGACTTTCATACTCTCAGGGAGAGAGTGACTATGATGAGGGCCGACTACCAACAGTTGTTGATGGACAAAGATTACCTATTGGAGGTTGGTGAGACGTATCACAGGGCCCTGAGGGAGCAGGAGTTGGAGGTGGGCCGACTCACTCATGAATTGGGGAGCACACAAGGATTCTTGAAAGGCACACAGACAACCCTTCAAGAATCAAAGTCCAAATTGGAGGAGCTCCTCGAGGAGACTGGTCAGAGATACACCATATCTATCTCGACAGAGAGTCAGATATGTTCCTCAGTTACATTGTTGGAGGATGTACGAATGTCACATGGGCCACCATTCATGGGTATTTCTGAGACAGTCGGTCATACACATACACATGAGGATTCCAAAGCCAGGGGCAGTCATGAGGACACTTTCATTTGTGTTCCAGAATTGGTTGATATCCACACAGAGGATGATCCGGCAACACACCTCGGACATATGATGATGAGAGAGATGCACAGTGGGATTCAGGGGAACGCATTGGATTGCAAGGAGGAGACACACTTAGTGGAGCATGGAGATTCCTCTCCTTTGCAGCAACACATAGTTCTGGGAGATCACCTTCACAGTAGCAGCAGCTATAGGGTTGATGATGGTTGGAGAGTGATTGACCAACATTTTGTAGAGTTACCCCCGGTTGTACCTGATGATTGGGGTTCAGTGATGACTACAGGCAAGTATTTACCTTGGGTACCGGTCGACGAGATTTTGGTCGAATCCTTGGGATTGACCAAAGCATGATACTTTCCAGTCCTACAGTCAGTTACATATGTTTTTGTTATCTTTTCTCGATAATTTCGTCATGGACAACAACATAGGGGGAGATAGACAGTGGCAAGGGACATCGAGAGTTGGTAGGTCGAGACCACCTGACAGGAAAGTCTTTATTGCACACAGCAGCATAGGGGTGGATCTTCAGAGACAGACAGTTGAGACCTTGGGCGTGATGGTGAGCATCTTAGGCCACGGGACAATAGATATCTCAGAGGGTGACATAGATTCATATTCTCATGGGGATGAACATGGAGGGTTTCCTGTTGAAATATTGTAACTGCAAAGAGTATTCTAATTATTATTGATGTATTATTCATTAGATCAATCCCCTTTTGCGGATTGATCATGTCGGGTATTGTAAATGACCAAATCCCCTTTTACGGATTGGTCAAACCCTAATTGTAATAGGCAAAATAAGAAGTCGGCCCCAGAATATATTAAAGGTGGTTATAACTACCCAGAATAAGAAGTCGACCCTACCAGTGAAAAGACACCTCTGTCCACACGTGCCAGATTGTATAAATAAAGAGGCTAGCGCCTCATTTGGATATACACTCACTTGTTCATCAGAGCGCAAGTTTGGAGCTGCAGTTGGAGAAGACGAAGAGAGAGAGAGAGGCGCACTTCTTGGAGAGGACTTTCTGTATTTGTTTGAGTTATCTCTTGGCATTGTATTGGCTATATATACTAAGGAAGTTTTTGTTGGGTTTTCTCCCCCATGAGGGTTTCCCAGGATAAATGATGTGTCTCTTGTGATTGTGTATTTCTCAGTGATCCTATCTATGCTATTGTTATCTAGTGAAATGAAAAGAAACCTAATAATAGCTTAAACCTCAACATGGTATCAGAGCTAAGCTGAAGAGAGCATCTTTCACAAGAGAAAGTGAAAAACGTCACTGTTGTCGTACATGCAAATTAGGGCTTTTTGTTGGAGAAGTATTTCAGCCACAAAACCATCTAGAAAAGTGTGCCCTTCCTCAAAGATCACTTTGGCATCCTCAGCGCAAATTTTCAGTTGCTAGATCTCCCGAAAAGTGAAACCCTAGTTTCCACAGAGTACCAGAAGTACTAGAAGCACCAGTCCAGAAATCCGCAGATCAAGTTTGAAGGGATAAAAGTTGGATTTTCTGAAATCTAACCACACCAGGCTACTCGCCTCAGCCAAGCACACCCCCTGGTAAGTTCAGAATTCAATTTTGAGCATTTTCATTTTTTGGTCATTTTCCTAGCTCTAGGTAAAAGATGTCTGCAAGCACTAAGCTTGCTGACAAGCTAGAAGGGTCCTGAAGCACTAAGCTTGCCGACAAGCTGAAGGTGTGGAAAACTCACGCCAAGCACACCCCCTGGTAAGTTCATAATCACTTTTTGAGCATTTTCATTTTTTTTAATACACCAGTTACTCACTAAGCACACCCCTCGGTAAGTTCGTATCCACTTGAGCATTTTCATGGTCATTTCCTAGTCAGGTAAAAGATGTTCCAGAGCATCTGCTTGCCTATTGCTAGAAGGTGTGGAAAACTTCAAACTGAAGTATAGATTGACCTATTCTTGAAGAGAATGATCTAGAAGATTTTTTCAAAGAAGAAGTGTCGAAACCCAACGATGTTGTAGATAAACAAAGCACCAAAAGGACACGATCAGTATTAAATAGAATCATTGTCGATTCTATCAAAGATCACTTGATCAAGTGTCTTCTCCAAAGAAGACTCCAAAAGAAATGTTTGATGCCCTAACTAGATTATATAGAAGGAAATAATGATAAACCGGAAGATGAATCTAAGAACTCAACCAAGAATACAAGGATGCAGCGAAGAATCGATCCGTGAATATTTCTCCGTAATACTCATTTCAAATAAAAATTAGAAGCAATTGGAGATACCATGACCTAAGATGAACTCATAATGATCTGCCCTTAATGGTCTCACAAAGAACTTGGGATGGCCCATCCAAACTATTGTGCTAGAACCGAGAAACTAAAATTTGATAGTCTTTGGGAAGAATGTATTCAAGAAGAAACAAGAGAAGCTAACCAAGAGGCTTTACTATCAAGAGAAGATCAAGTCCTAGCTACTCACACTAAATGATGAAGAAAGAAGTCTTACTTCCAGAGAAACTCATAAAGAGCCTCACCCCAAAAACAAATTCATACATAAAGAACCCCAACCAAAGAGATTCAAAAGAAAGGATAAAGAAAAGAAAGAGACTCCTCATCTTACCAATGCTACCATTACGTCAAGATGGGACATATTAGAGACATTGTCCAGCTGGACGAGAAGAATACAAGAAGAAAAAATAAGAGGCACCATGCCCATGCAATTGAAGATGAAGAGCCACCGACAAAAATGATAAGAGAACGAATTGAAGACCAGGCCTTGTTCTGCCCTCTAGATCAAGATCACCGAGAGGACACTTGGCTCATTGATGTTGCTTCCAAGCACATGATAGTTCAAAGAGATATTCTCTTGCCTTTCCAAAAGAAGTTTTCTCATAAAGTGCCACTTGGAGATGATTATCAATAATTTATCAAGGGAGGGAGAATCAAACTACAAACTAAATTCAGTATTCCCAATGAAGATGAAGGACGTAGACTTGCGTATTCTCAGTTTGACAAAGAACCTACTCTCCATATCGCTTTAGAAAAGAAAGGTCAGAATTGCTCTTTATAGAGTTTGGAGAAGTTCTTATGTGGGCTAAGGGTAAACCATGAAAGAAGCAATCGCCATTGGAAAAGAAGAAGGTGGTTTGTATAAGCTAAAGGGTCACTTCCTCGTGAAGGCCCATGACCATGCCAATAGAATCCATGTGAACTTTCGTGATGAAGATTAGGCACACATCAACTACAAGGCATTACCGCATGTATGCAAGGCAGTCACAGTGTGCCCACCTAACCTGCTGACCATGAAGGTGTGCATGGTGCACAAGGAAGAACATCAAGAACCCTTTCTCCAAGAGACAAAGAAGCGTATGATCTTATAAACTCATTCCACTGCATCGTGGCCCAATGCCATCATCTCCATCAATGGGTATGTATAATTGTATCATTTATTGATGATTATTCTCGTGAAGACCTAGGTTTACTTTTTGAAATCAAAAGATGAAGTGTTCAAGAAATTCAAGGAAGCCCAAAGCCTTGATAGAGAATATTTCAAAAGAAAGATCAAGATACTCAAGTCGATAATGGAGGAGAATACACCTCAAAGAGTTTGTAAACTATTACAAAGAGGTTAGATCAAGAGGGAGCTCACCAAATTCTCAATCCTCAAACAAAACTAAAGGAAGAAAGAACCGAATCTGATAATGGAAGCAAGTTGAAGACCATGATCCATGATCAAGATTCAAGATCTTCCAATGTGCTTAAGGGAAGAAGCAACAATGACAAAAGTATATGTACAAAACCGATTGTCCCATAGTGCACTTAAGCTCAAGACCTGAAGAGATGTTCTCCAAAGAAGCCGTATAAGCAATCTCAAAATATTTGGCTACCTAGTATTTGTATATTCTTCGAAAGAGAAAAGAAATGTCGACCCCTTCAGAAAGAAGGGAATATTCATGATCGAGGCTCCAAGGCCTTCAGAGTTTATAAACCAGGTTACCATCATTGAGATCAGGGACGTGACCTTGGATGAAGATGCAGCACTCAAAAAATCCGTGAAGATACAAATTAAGAAGTATATGAAGAGGAATCAAGACGCGACGCTTGTAGTTAGGTCACAATTAAAGGATAGAGGACAAACTGGCTAAAGAACCTTCAATTCAATGTCACCTCGATGGGGAGGTTCTTTCTATTTAGGAGGTTAGTGTTGAGATTTTGGATACCTTGGAAAGTGGTCCCATGTGCTTATGAGTCTCTAAGCAACAAAGGGGGAAGACTATTACCCTTTGTACTCCTTTACTTTATGATTCTAATTTCACTTTGACTTGAGATATTTAAGTCGGTAAGAAATATGTCACTTAAGTCATAGTGACAATTATTCACAATGTGGGTGAATTAATAGACATAAAGCAATCCAGAAAGTGGGTTTCCTTAGTGAGATTATTGAGCTGATTCACCCATTGGATTAGACTTGGCTTAGATCGTGGTCTTGTGCTTACTGATATTTTAGGGTTGGCGTGAGGAGGCTAAGGAGAGGGTAAAGTGAGTTTTGGATCACATTCTTCAATTTGAGACTTGTGAGGAAGAAGGAGGGCTTAATATCTTGAGGAGGAGAGGGGTGGACTTCATGAGGGTTTGAGAGAACCCTTGAGAGCTTGGAGGAGGAGCTCCTGGTTGCTTGGAGATTACATGGAGAGCATTTCCATGGAGTCTTAGCCTTCACTAGAGATGTGAGCACTTGCTTGAGGAGGGGCGCATATTGAGGAGGAGGGTGCACTTGTTATCCTTCGGTTGCTCACTGCATGAGGAGGACTTGTCGGATCAGATGAGATCCGATGAGGAGGAGAGCTTGAGTGCTTGTTTTTGTGGAGAGATACATTCAAGATATGGCTCTGTTTATTTCTGGTGATAATTTCTGCTAGGAGGAGGTGCACATGTTGAGAGGACCGGCAGCTACCTAGTAGCAGATCCGCTTGGAGTGGTTTTGACGGGACAGTCAAAGGAGGAGGCAAAGATGGAGAGGACATTCCTGCGGGAGGATTTCTCATTGGGTCGCGAGAGCTAGGGCGCCCATTTCAGCAGAGGGCAACAAAGGGAGAGGGCGAACCACAGTTTGGGCACTTATTTATCTGGTTCTTGTGGCAAGGATTTTGAGGAGCTTGCTATGTATACGTGTTCCATTGTATTTCATTACTAACAGGTATTTCTTGCTTTGATCATCATTTTATAGACATATATCCCAAACCGGTTTTCCGGTTTTATCCAGGTCATGTTGACCAAAAATACCAGGTCAAATTTATGCATGCTTAGAAGTGTAGATCAAAGATTTTAAAGTTCAAGATCTAGAGGTGTGTTTTGGGTTATATTGCATGTGCTAACATTGGAGATAAGAAACACTTGCAAGGGCACCTTAAAAGAGCACTTTACCTATAAAACATTGAGCGTAGTGATGACTGCTTACGTCCTAAACAAAGAAAAAGAAGACGGCCATACTGTTGAAATTTAGAGCCATACTAAGGTCAAGGACTGACCTTAGATGACAGCCTCATAAGACCTCAAAATTTCAACAAGTATCTGTGGGAGACGCCCCTAAGAACTCCGGGGTTTGAAGAGGCAAAGGACAAAAGGTCAAGTGTTAAGATTTCCATCCTAGTAGGTTACCACCAGTAACAGATAATCCGGCTAAATAGGCCGAGCAAAGAAGTGTAGGCCCTGAAAACACCGCCTTTAACGTTATCAATAGCAAAACGATATATCGCGTGTTATAACTCAAAGGTTAGTACTTCTTTAACTATCTGGATTTCATTCAATAAGCAATGCATAGATACAAGATGAAGTCAACGCTCTATTAATTAGCCTATGAAAGATCATCATCAATTCATCATCATCTACCAAAATGACCAAGCCAGTTGTATCCAAAATCAATAATGTTCAATAAATGTTGACGTCATCACTCAATTGCTTATATTACACCTTTGCTTCGTCATGATGAGATATTCAACTATGACGTCACCCTTTATCAAGTTAGCAATGTTATTTAGGGTTTTAAATTTAGGGTTTAAAAGGTTGTTTTGTACACTAAAGCCTCAACGTTGGAGAGATCTAACCAAAGGCCTTAGGGTATATGGAGTCAAAAGTAAGGGCACAAGGGCTCGAGGATGAAACTTTGAGACTAGAAGGTAGGGTTCTATGGTGTCGCAAAGGCAGGGCCCTAAAATCAGAACCCTAGGGGAAAGAGGTACCACCCTGCAGTTGCTTAAGCAAGGCCTCTGCTCTTTCCTCCTTCTAAATAAACTTGGCAAAACCGCTAGCTCAAAGTATAAATTTAAGGAAAGTGTTAAAGGCAAGGCCTTCAAACCCAGAAGGTGAAACCCTAGGTGGTCAATATAGCCTAGGATGTCTCCTCTTTTCAACCTATAACTTCAATGTTAGCTCAGAAAAGTTGAAGATATGTGAAGTAACGGCTAGGTTTATCTTTCTTCAATGGTCAAAAACTATTTCAACAGGACATGTAACAATGACCTACTTGTGTGCTTGTTACCTAGGGTTTTAAATCAAAAATTTAATAAGCAAATACAAGAAATTATACCTACAACCATTCATTTAAGAAGTTTTCAAGAAAAATTCAGTTCGTTATGTCATCATGAAGAAAAGCACAAGCAAACCCTAATTGTAAACCTTCCTTGAGAGAAATTCCATAAATGCTAAGAAAATCCTCCAAGAACAAGTGCAACTCACTTTAAAACACCAAAATTACCCAAGATAGGGTGCAAGTTTCAGACCTCACAAGTGTGAGTTGCTGTGTTATGTCCAAATGAGGGAAAACATCCACAATATATATCATTCAAGCTTATCTTTAATTTACAAATTAGGTCATTAAAACAAATGACAAGGATGACTACAAACATTACATTATTTTTACATTAACTGCTAAAAAAAAAATGAGTAAAGGTGAGACGCCAAGCCCTTCAGGGGAGACGCTATCTTTTGCTGTTCAACATCCGGTATTGCCGTTAGCCTTTAGGCTCCTCTGTCGTCACACGCCGCATAATCCCATCAACCGCCACGCCAAGATGCCCACGGGTGGCGTCCCCGCCCATCAGAGGAAAATGTTCCATCTGACGTGGGTCATCCCCCCTAGGCCGGGCTCACCAAAGTGTCCTGGGTGGAACGTCTTCTTCTTTGTGTGCTGCTCATCATATCACCGTCTCGCTCTCTATTTCCGAGGGATCCCAACAACATCCTGATGGGCTTCAAAATTTCACATGGAGGTTCGAGCTAATCATCTTCCCATGTGTACCAATCCAAAATAGTACCTATCCGCTCGCATTGTCCTGCACATCAAAAACTTTGTTCTCCATGGGCTCATTAGTCCTTCGGATCGTGCCAATGTCAATCATATTTCATCATTAATTTGTCAAATGTGCATGCATGAGACCCCTAGCATATCATCTAATAGCTCAAAACATTACACTAATCTACTATACAAAGCCGGTTAGGTATAAAGTGTCTTCAAGGCTAGCATCCATAAGAAGAGGAAAGTTTCCAAAGGCGACATTGTTATCGCATCGTTTGTAGGAAGGGCTAAGTAGCTTGGAGTCAAGGCTTAAAACCGGCTGCATTGTGAGCTTCCCACCCACTGCCACTCCTCGATGGGGGCTCTTTTCATTTAGGATGGCTAGTCCAAGGAGACGTCCCTATGTAATCTCGGGTTTCAAGGCTAAAGGTATGATGGATCAAAGTAAGAGATACCCTTTAATGACACGCCAATAGAGATAGTCAAAGGAGATCTTCAACTGGATGGCACCCGCCTGGTGACAAGACAAATAAAACTAAAAAAAAAAAAAAAAAAAAAAAAAAAAAAAAAAACATTAATGACTATCTTCAAATATACATGTGAGCAATGATCAAGTGCTATTATTGACTAAGTCAATGATTAAAATAAAGACCAATGACTAATATCACTCCTTCAATAAATGCATAAGAGATATGGGCATTCAATGCATAAGATCAAACTTTTTATATAACAATGCAATTCATATCAAATATACTCAACATATATTGTTGCCGCTGCCACTATAGTAAATGATAAGACGCCGTCAGCTCTATCAATAGGTTGATTTTGAAAGATATGAGAGGAACGCTTTGTCAATCAAGCATGTAAAGATAACTACCAACTCAAACCCATCAAAAGCTGATGATAAAGGGCACAACAAGCCGTATAAAGCAAGGAGTGAAGATATGTGACGTCACCTATAATATTTCTCGGCCAGAATTCATGCATCGCCGTTCTTAGAAACTAAGAAGGAGAGGCAAAGGTGAACGTTTTGCAATTTGAGTCAATGAAAATATTCAAGACCTTATGGCTACCAAGAGGAGACCTAGCTGCAACTTTAGTGTAAGCAAGAGTTCAAGATGCTAGGACATCACCTCTAAGGTTAGGTTAGTAAAACAGCCTAGGTTAGACGCTAGGTTAGTTAGGGTTTCAAATAAAAGAGTGTTTGAAAGAGAAAGCCATACAACAAGCTCAAGATATTTCTAGACTAGTGCCTGGGTTAATGGAGTCAATTGAAGTGAAACTAATGGCTTGGAAGACTTAAACTTAAGGACAAGAGGGTTAGGTTTGATGGTGTTGTTATATAAAGGCCACCAAATCCTTAAAACCCTAAGAGGAAGAAAAGACTTACTTAGGTGTAGCTAAGGCTAGCTCAAGGCTTCCTCTTCTTTCCTTAAGACTCCTTTTGGCAAAACGGCTAGCTAAAAAACACAAATCTATGGTCGAAAAGTGTTGTTGCTTAGATACAAGGCTTTTCAAAACCAGAAGTAAACCCTAGGTGTAAAACAAATTAGCCCTAGGATGCCTTATTTCTTCAATTTGTGCTCAAACTAACTCAAGATAAGAGGAAGTCTAGTGTAGCTATGGCTAGGCTAAACCTTCTCAAATCAAATGGCTATAAGCTTATCATAGGACATGAAGCCACAACCTACTTGTGTGTTGGCTCCTGTGGTTTCAAGAACAAATAATAACAAGATAACATTGTATGCAAGATATTAAATCAACAAACTATTCAAGAAGTTTTGATGAAAGAACACTTACAAACTCATGATGAAGCATAATCCATACCCTAGTTGTAAACCTTCCAATGATAAATAGCACCACATGCCAAAGAATAGTCCTCCAAGAGGTTACCAATTCAAAAGAGAAGAATAAACCAAGACAAGAGCTAGAAAGATATCTCCAAGAGAGCAGTTATGTTATGATAAATGAGGAGAAAACGCTCCCCACAGTGATCTCATGACCTTTAATTAACAAAAAAAAGGTCATCAAAACAGCCGACAAGGCCGACATTACAATATCTAATCATTTGTCACTACGCTCAAATGCCAAAATGAGCTAAAAATGGAGACGCCGGGCCCCTATAGAGACGCGGTCTTTCAGCATAATTAACATCCCCGCAATCCAGACGTTGGCCCTCACTCACAGTGTGCCAAACAAGCCCAACACGCCGCCCTCCTGCCTGCAAAGCTGCCCACTAGCCCCTGGTATTCAATCCATCTATAGTAGGTCAACGCCCCATCTAAGGTACGATCCCCATAGGTCAAGTCTCTGCCAAAACGCCCCGATGAGGGCGCCCTTCTTCTTCCTTGTGCAAGGGCTCATCAACTCGTCTCTACCGCCATCATCCCAAAGAATCGCCCGATGGCTCTTCACCATGGAGGTCCGAAATAATCATTCCCATGTGCAATCGACCGGTACTGGCCCGCCGCATGGTCTCATTATCAAAGACTACGCCTCTCCAGGGGCTCATCGCCCCATCATCATAGCAATGTAAATCATCTTCATCATTAAATTTATCAAACATGGTTGAGATTTAACAAATCATCTAATAGCTCAAAGACATTACATAGACCCACTATACAAAGCTAAGGGAACCGACAAGACCACCTATTGGGATAAAACCCACAAGAAATGGAAAGCTCTAAAGGATCGCATATTCAAGCCATGTACTGGTGATATGGTTTTAGGGATGTCCAAATATAGTCGCACTCAAGGGTCGGGTGTTGTCCGGGTGCCTTTTGTAGGAGGCTGAAGTTGTACCCGGCCATGGATGCATTTTTTCCAAGCCCTATTGCCTTATCTTTCTTTTTATTGTTTTTACTACAAGCCTTGACGAGAGGACACTGCCTTGGTGTGGTGTCTAGATAATTACATTGTCACTCACAAAAACCTAGTGGAAGTGAGAGGGTTAGCTCGTGATGAGCATCCCTTCCTTTGGCCATGCAACCCAAGGTCACCGCCCTAGTTTGGTGACGAGATAGTGGCATTGTCATACCGCTAAATACCTATGAACATAATGGGCTCTGCCGTGATGAGACTCCTCCCATCCCTTTGGTTCTGTCTTTGCATTTATTTATTTCTATTTTTCTTAGGTCCCTTTAGTTTTTATCATCGAGAGGCTTTTTATTGCCTTCGGGAATCCCCGCAATAAGCATCTCTTAGTTTTGCATTTTCCTATAGCTTTATCTTTTACCAAATTTTTTACCTCGGCCTTTAACCCTTCTTCCACAAGACGTTATTTTGTACTCGAAGGTCATCCTAATGGCCGCATCAAGGGAATGGGATGGATGAGCAGATATAAGATGGTAAAAGATAAGATGGTGGGAGCGATCGATGGCTCTGCAAACCCCTGGTGGCTAACCACATCCCATGAATACCGGCTTGCTAAGTTCTCATCAATCACCCCAACAATGGTCAAGAGGATTAGTGTAAGATCTAAGCAATCATTTGAAATGAAACAAACCTAATGCATACATAAGAAGGTTATAATGATCAAATACGCACACATACCATGATACCGCACCAATTACCTCATGGAGCAAGAGTCCTCATGCAAACCCGTGCCTAAGAGTGGTGGAAGCCGGCACGCCGACAGACAAAGTCAGTCGAGAAGAAGAAAGATGTTCTCCAGCCATGTCACGCCCTCGCTTCTGCATCTATGTCTAGACCATAATTTAGACATGATCTCCGCTATCCTCCAGATATCGGGACAATGACATCATTCAAGCCATGTAACATGAGGTGGTATGGCCTAAGGATGTCCATAGTGAAGACCGTATGCATGTTCGTTTTTGTAAGAGACTAGCTCGGCTATGGATGCGCTCTTTCCAAGCCCTTCATTACCTTTATTCTTTCTTTTATTCATTGCTTTTTCTTTGTTTTTGCTTCAAGGTTCGCACTGCAGGACACCGCCATGTGGTGACCAGAATGCATTGTTACCCACATATTTCGCTAGAATGATATATCGTTCGCGATGAGACTCCTGGCCATGCAAACTAAGGGTCATTTCTCATGTGGTGACCGTGATAATGGCAATGTCATGTCGCCAGATATACCTATGAACATAATTGGTCGGCTCGCGGATGAGACTCCCATCCTCTTGGTTAGCTCTTGTTTCATTATTTTTCTTTGGGTCCCTTTTGTTTCTATCGAGAGGCCTTTATTGCTTTCTCGAGGATCCTCGGGCGAAGCATCTCTAAGTTTTACTTCCTATGGCTTTATCTTTTACCACCTGCTTTACTCCTCTGGCCTTTTTAGCCCCTTCTTCCCACAGACAGTGTAACCCTCAAATAGGTCATCCTATGCCCCATCTAGGGGAATGGATGTATGGGAGATAAGATGTAAAATGATAATATGGTGGATGAAGATATTCTTCAAATCAACGTATAACTCAAAACTTATTGGTACGAGCTTCGTTAGGCTCCCTAATCCCCAACAATGGTCAAGTAGGTTAGTGTAAGATCCAAGGCTTGTGTAACAAGGAACCCGGGATGCATATATCGAAAAGTTATAATGACCAAACATGACACATACCATGATACTGCTGTCGCCCTATAATAATATTCTGCTAGCTGAGCTAAGTCCTGCCACTTAGTGTGTCCTTAGAGACACACGTTCAGATTCCCACCACAATCGTCACCTTTGATCGAACCTCTTCCTTCTAGGCTTATTCTAGAAGCCAAGGGGGGTTGTCCTAGTTACTAAATGAATTCTAAAGTTAATGTTCTAGGAGTTAGTTTCTATTCGTTATAAAGGTCGAGGGGCAACCAGCCTAGATGTTCAAGAATGCAAGTGCAAGTCTTGACCACGCAAAGTCACTCTTCCTAAGTCAACTAAAGACTAGTGCCTAAGGTTGACAATGGGTCAACTATGTTTGAGGGTTGTTCAATTACAAAGTGTTTACAAATAACCAAGTTAAACTACTACCCCAAACCAAGATTACTTTTACTTACAAAGAATTACAAAGTTTACAACATATACAAGAGATACAACAATGTTCAAGATACAAGAAATGTAAGTGTTCGTACTACATGCCCCAATAGCACTTACTTATTGGATCACACAAAGTTTCAATCACAAAAAGAACTCAAGAATCAAAGAAGTAATGCCTCCCAAGTGGGATGCTCAAAACTTCCTTGACTCACACCACAACAATCAACAATAATATGTTTCAATGATATAACCAAATTACCACATAGACATAAGAAAGATTAACCATTTAGTTGCAATAGATAAAGATTAAACAATGATAAGATTATCACCACGATAAAGCTTGCCTAAGAAGCATTTCTTTCCCCAAACATACAAGAGTGATCTATGCAACTAGTGTTTAGAGCTTGTTAAAGATTGATTAATTTTATTCCCTTTTCCCCTAAACTAGGTGTGTGTCTCTAACTTCCTCCTCCTTGGCCAACAACCGCCCTGCTTAAGATACTGGGGCTACGAGTCCTCATCCTAGCTTCCAAGGTCAGCACGCACAGTAAGAAGTAGTCCAGACACAAAATCTCCCCAACGAAACGGATCGTCCCCGCCACTACCGCCTGATCGGCCCTCAAACCCGCTTAGATGGTGGAGATGGCTGAATGGGGCCCCCTAAAATTGTTCCTAAAAGTTATTAGGACCCTGCAAAGTCTTTAGATGAAGGTGTGTTTTAGATGAGTTTTAGCCACTTAAAAAATGTGTTTTAGCGATGGCCGTGAGCAAAAGTATGAGAAATCTAGTGTTTGTAAATTATGATTAGACCACCATTAACATATCAAGATGTAGGAGAATGATAAGCACAATGTTAAACCATTAAACGATCATCACATGAAAGGAATGTTTGCAAGATGTTAAACCACAAACCATGAACCATTCACATGTAATGAAACTATAACTTAAAATGTGAGCACTTGAAAGATATAAACCATGAGCATGTGTGTGTTAGATCATAAAGTAAAACAACTTGAGCATATAGATACTTAACACATGAACATGAGATCCATAAGCATGAGATCAATAAACAAGATGTGGCTTAAAACAAAACTCAAATGTGAATGCTTAAAACATAAACCAAAATGTAAGCTCTAAGATACTTAGACCATAACCATATAACCCATAAGCATTTTACAAATGTGCAAGACGTGGCTTAAAAGCTAGACGCAATCAAAAGGTGTGTGTTTAATCAAACTAAGACGTGAGCTTCAAGTGCACCAAAATGGATCTAAGAGCTAACTATCATCCATTTATTACGTTAAGTTGTTGGGAAAAATGAAAGAGCTTGAAAGATATGAAACTTAGCAAAGTGAAATTAAAACTCAGATCATATGTATCACATGCATCTAAAATAGCTTAACAACTTAAGATGAAATAGATGTTAAGTTATTAAGTCATTAATCATGAGAGCATTAACATGTGAGAATAGAAACTTAATGGAAATAAAACTTAGGACAATGATCACTATATAAGATATTCTAGATACTAAGCAAGTAGATCATCAAGTTTATTTTTAGGCCATATGATTTTGGGGATGACTCTCCTAAGGTGCCGGCAAGTGAGATTAGATTTATGATTATGATTATATTTTAAAGCAAAAGAATGAACTTGAAAAATAGAACACCACTACAATGGCCAAGGTGTGGCAATGCCTTCCAATGTTGGCCAAGAAGGGTAGCTTAGGTTATTAACAAATTAATGAATGAAATAGAAACTAAACTGTCAATTATATGGACAAATTAATAAACTAAACTAAAGTAAAAGCAAATAGATCTAAGTTAGCTTATGATTTTAGACCCAAATGAAGAAAATGATTAGAAACTTAGAAATTTGAAAGAGAGAAGAGGAGAAATGGTTACCCAACCAAGATGGGTTTTTGGGGAAGTCTTGTAGATGGTTTTGGGCAACGTTTTTCCCTCTTACTGGTAAGAACTTGCAGAAAAACAGCAAGCAAAAGCTTGCTGGAAATGCCGAAAAACACCAAGAAAAGTTACAAAAAATTTCGTTATTACACGTAAATTTTCCAAAGAAACAAACTTAAATATAAATTTGATTTTTGTGACCTATCTAAGAGATAGCTAGCTACAGAAAATAAGATGGGAATGACAGCAATATATCAGATGTAAAAGAAATAGCAAGAAGTTTGTGCAAGTAGATGGTTGAAATCTGTTCTAAAGTCTCTTCCAAGCCACAACTTGTGAGACAAATCTGCAACCCAAACACAATGTGAGTTTATAGTAGCATAGTATGATGATTAATATAGAAATCTGAACTAATTCACAAACCCCTATCTAATCAACAATACATAGATCATCAACACTAATGTATATTTGACCTACTCAATAAACTAATTTACCAAAAGATACTAGCATATAAACCCACATAATGAAAAAGGAACGAAATCACCTCTTGTTTAGTTGATCACAAGATTAATCTCAATAATCCAAAGTTCCTCCAAAGCTTTCTTATTGCATCCAAAAATGTGAGAAGATTGAGCAACTAATTGCTCCAAAAAATCTCAAGAGAAAATGAGTGAGTGGAAGATGGCAAGAGCAAGAAGTATGAGGCAAAAATTCAGCACAACAATAGCTAAAAAAATGGTGAGGAAAAAGGGTGAGGAAGGGTTCTACTTTATACCTCAAGAGGCAGTGAAGGCACTTGGATGAACTCAGTGTCAAATCCACATCAAATGAGCAAATCTCAATGAGTGGGTACACCATCTAGGGTTTGGTGAAAACTAGATCTATGGTGTAGAAAAAAGCAGGAGGTGTTGGGATCAAGCAAAGAGGTGTGGGAGGCCTTGGGATGATGCCAAGGAAGGTGAGAGGTCCAAATAATTAAAAAAAATCATTTTGTGGAGTTTCAAGAAAAGGGGGGCGTAACTCCTATTGGAGGCAAAAAAAAGTGTGAAATGAAGAAATGGAGGGAAATTAATGAGAAAAAAGGAGGGGATCATCATAGGAGGTGATGTGTGGGTCAAAGTGAGTCATAACCCATGAGAGGGGGGCCCCAAATAAGTCACAACAACCTCCACTAAGGGAAAACGTCACTTGCCCTAGGGGGCCATTTTTTTGAGTGTAAAAAGGTGGAAAAGGGCTATAATAGGTTTAGAGTTAGGGTTTTAGCATGGGTTAGGTTTTTTGGTAGTCTAGGAGGGCTTAATTCCACATGTGTGGAGTGCCTTTTCAACTTTCTATGCAAGATTTCAAGGATTGCAATTAGTGGGTCGTTTTTCTCCCTTAGGGCAAGCCAGAAAGGTGAGAAAGCGGAGTAAAGATAACTGTTGGGAAAAGGTTAAGATGGGTTTGGGTAGGTTAGGCGGGTCTAACTTGTCACTTTCCACCTTAACACTCACTCACTAACTCAAAAATTACAATGATTTTTCGGACATTTGACCACGTCACTTAGCAATTAAAATTGTTATGTTGACTGAATCGACTCGAAAGTGGACCGAGACATAAACTTAGTCCCGACCGAGATGAAACTTATTCAGGTGTAGGGGTGCTATTCCATTTCTTTGAGCACAAATACCCCTATCAAAAGCCCAAAGATCCTGTTTTTACAATATAAGTCAATTAATTACATTAAATTATTAAAAATTCTAATTAATTAAAACCCATTCTAGGACCGACGAATTCGCTAAACTTTCACATCCGCCCGCATGGTCATTTACAATATTCCAATAAAGGTTACCAAAGAATGATACCATTTAGATGCCTTTTCCCCACTTTGGAGGAAATTATTACACGTGAGGAGGGAAAAACTCAAGGAAGTTTCCAACATGATTTGTTCGGTCGACAACCCGAGGATAAAACCCCCCCGATGAAAGGAACTCCCTATCGGAAACACGAAGGTCTACCTAACTATGATCCATGTAGACTTATTACATTATTAACCCATCAGTGGGTGCGGAAATTTCGCTAATAAAATTTTGTGCTAGGGTATCGACACTCCAAGTAGAACCAAAATCGTTTTCAACAAATTTGGCAGTATCCGGTGATGGCCTTCATCAAGATGCGGAGAGCTGGACCACACCGCTAAATGGGCTGGCCAACATCCGCTCCACATGGGGACGCAGGTTCGTATCTTCTCACTTGAGACGGAGAGTATACCAGAATCCAACACCTACAAAATAGTGCTCCCACAATGAACACTAAAGATTAACATTAGTATGTTCATACATGATACGTAGAAATCAATGATATCAACAACATTTTCATAATGAAACATCTAAAGTACAACATTATAACTACAAATTGAAACCATGATACCAAAAATAAATTCTAAGTAATCACATTGACATAAATTGTATGAAATTAAAATACAAGGAAGGGTTAGAGATATACAACCACCCATGCAATGGGTATTACAAGTGTCCGAAACATCCTTGTCCAGGATGACTCTCAGAAGACCCTTCCAAGTTTGATCAACTTGGAACTTTTTGTGAGTGAAGAACATCCAAGAATCATCATCCTTCTTCCTTCAACCAAACATCGAACACACAAACTGGTAAATTAATACTTTGCTGCTCATGATTGTCGAGGTGGGAGGCCAACCACTACTCATAATGATATGACATTGATAAGATGAAGTTGCCTTCCATTTCCAAATAATTCCGCATTAACTCATCTTTCTCTGGCTGAGATACTGAAGAAGAACTTATCATAGGAACCATCATAAGATTTTCAAAGTCAACATTCGTATACCGGTTCCTCTGAGGATGGTGGGGACTTGAATCATCTGGATATTCAACATTCTCCAACTCAAGTTCCTTCACTACCTCAAAATAGATGGCCGATTCATCCATACATTCATCCCACTTCATAACTTCCTTATATTTTCACTATCAAGCTCAAGTCCATGGGGATCTAAATATTCAATATAAGTTTATGTGAAATCATCTTCCATGACCATAAACTGCTCATTCATGGTTTCACACTGTTCTTCCCGCTGAAAGGCCGTATGTTTTGAACTATTTCATTAAGTTCCTCAATGGGGTTTGATGGAATGTCAACTCCTATGTCTGAGATCGATTGTTTCTCTATATGAAAGATTTTTATTCCTCCATGTTTCCATAAAAATATCAACCAATTCATTGTGAAGCTCCTGCTGACCACGCTCAAACATATCCAAGAAGGCACGCAACAATTCCCATATAGTCTTGAATGTGTTATCATGTGAGTCATGAAACCAATCACTCTCCCATTCACCAACAAGGGTAAAGACAAATAATCGCGATAAGCAACATCTTCATAAATAGGTGGATCACACCACTTATTGATAAACCTAGTGAAAGCCACGATGTGAGCACCAAGATGAGTATGATCAAATCGAACGCTATCAATAGCATTCGATATATCATGTATTTCACTTGCCCCAAAAGATAACACAAAAGAACAAAAGAGAAAACTACATCAAGATAGAGGAGGCCGCACAAAGAATGAATAATAAAAAACAAAAGGTTCAACTCGATGCATCTTCTCCCTTTCATCTTCTTCACTTGGTGGAAAGTCCTCACCCAGTAAGGGCAAAGTGGGAAGGAAGTAAGAGAACCATAGAAGATTTCCACTTCCTCCCTGCCAGTAATATCAAGGCAGGGAGGAAGTGGATGCAAAGTGGCAAGGTTTCTTTATGCATGGTGTGCCATTCAATGTTCTCCGCCCCCCTTATTGGCATTCCATGCTTAAAGCCATCAACAAAGCCCGAGCCCCTGACATGAAAAGAACCGTTACTTGACAAGGAGAGAGCAAAAGTCAAAAGAGCTCTACACGGTTTACAGATGAATGGTAAGACATTGGGGTATCTATTGTATCCGATGGTTGGACAAATGTTAGAAACCAACATTTGATAAATATCCTTGGTGTTTCATTTACTAGTGCAGTGTTTCTTGGAGCTCATGACTCCTCATCAAGCATGGCATCTTCTCAGAACATAAAAGACATCTTACTGAAAACTATTGATGAGGTTGGTCCTACTAATGTGATTCAAGTAATCACCGATAATGCAGCAAACAGAAGGAGCAGGAAAAATCATTGAGCCGAAATATCCTCACATATTTTGGTCCGATTGTTTGGTGCACACATTGAACCTTTTAATGCATTATATCATCAAGCATAAAGAATGCATATGGATTAATGACTTGTACAAGCGAGGGAAGAACCTCATTAAATTTATCACCAGACATTCAAGGGTTAATGTATTTTATGGCACTTACTCTAAATTGCAATTACTTAAGCTGCAAAGACTAGATGGAAGCTATTTCCTCACCTTCAGCGCCATTGAGGGTAAGACAACTTTGGGTGCAATGGTGATGAGAGATGAGTGGGATGAAATTAGCAATGATAGAGATGGCATGGATGCAAAAAAGGACACTGTCTTTGATAGCCATTTTTGGACATAGTTCAAGTTTGTTTTACAGTTCACTAAACCAATTTATAACATGATTCGGTATGCAGATTCTGATCGACCGATCAATGGGGAGGTGTATGAGCAAATGCATAATATGCTAGGACAAATTAAGGATTCATTGTTGGTTTTAAAGATCATAATTTGTATGATTTTATCAATATAGAGGTGGAAAAACTATGGGAAATATTAAATATTCCACTACATGCCTTAGCATATATGCTTACACCAAAATACTATCATACATCATGTGGCTTCAACCCCAGCACTAGGGTAAGGAAGAGAAACCACACCAAGATCCAGAGGTTCAACTGGTTATATGCAAGCATTAGAAAAATGTACCCAGATCTTGAGAAGTGTGATAGCATTCGACGTCAGCTTCGAAGATCTTACATCAGTGGCACCGGTGCCTTTGGGAGCAACGCCGCACATAGAGATCGAGGGAATTTGCCTTCTTCAAGCAGGGACATGCATGGGGGTAATACACCACAACCATGTTCTATGGCAATGCGGGTTCTTTCATAAGTGGTGAACACTTCTTCAGCAAAGAAGTGTTGGAACACATACGCCATCGACAATGTCAGAAGGAACAGGTTTAATGTACAGCGAGCAGAGAACTGGTCTATGTGCATTACAACTTCAGATTGGTGACCCATTACTGCGAGGATCCAACAATAGATAAAGCAAATAAGATGTGGGACTACAACCAGAGGAGGACAATTTGGAGTGGATGGAGCATTGGTTTTGAGGAGTTGGAGAATGCTTTGATGAGGATGATCGTGTTTGAGATGCCACCACTCAAAGGCGAGGTCCTGGACCTCTGACTAGGGGCACTCACCAAGACTGCAGATTAGCTGACCTTCACACGGCTAAGCTTCATCTTCACCACCACGCTGCACTCTCAATGCAGGGAATCATGGTGAAGGAGATAGGAGTAGGAGAAATAGATTGTTTTTCATTTGGTCAGATTTCTTTAATTATCACAGTACTTATGCAAATAGCCAATTTGTAAACAAAACTATTTTGGCCATGACTCATGTTGACACCAGGATAACCTTTTCATTCCATAAGTTAATGATGTACTTCCCTCATTATATGGTTCTAAAGTTTGTATGTTTGTAATTGCCAGAATCTATATGGTTTGTATTTTGTATTTGTAAAATGTATTTCACTTTCTTACTTTGTATGTGTAATTGTTAGCACCTAGATGGTTGATGCTTGAATGAATTCACACGTATCACGCAAGACCATGAATGATGGATAATATGGAATTTAGATGGCATTTCTTATATTGGAAGTATCACAAACATACATGTTTCATAAATTTGCATCTAGTTTGGCATTCTACATGTTTTTTTATATATAGTATATATAAACGCTCCTGAGACGCTTTGCTCCCGACCATTTTTTTTGAAAATGCGCTCCCACGCTCCTCTCGCTTCGCCCACGCCTGAAATGATCGGCGTGTGCTTGCTGTTTTAAAACAGCAAACAGAAGCTACTAGAAGGGCCTAGGTTAGGTTTTCTTTAAGTCTTAAAAAGTCCCAAAATATCTCGTTTTTGCGTTAGATTTTTTTCCAAAAAAATTGATAATTTTTTTTATTGTTTAAAACCTTTTTTCATCATTTTCTAACTTCATTTGTTTGCTGTTTTCTTGCAGCAATAACAGGTCCAAGAGGATATTCTGCCAAAATTTGGCAAAATCAAGGCTCCCGAGGCACCCTGGGGGGTTTTAACTCCATCCGACGAAGTTTTCCTTTCTTCTTCATATTTCTTGTATCTCTCTAAATGATCCAGTTATAAGGATCCCTTTCTTTCTAAAGAGATAAAATCTCAAAGAGAACATTGGTTCTCTGTTGTAATAGTGCAATAAAAGCGGGCCCTTTGTACCCATTTTCTCCATCCCCATTAGGGGGATTTGCGTCTTTGGTTCAGTCTCTTTCTTTCTTGTGATTGATGCATGTTTAAATATGTTAATCAAACACACAATTCAAGTACATCGAACACACAATAACACTCTAATTTTCATGCATGTTAACTAAATCTTGAAATTTATCATGCATGCTTAGTTAATTTTTTGCTTCAAGTCTCTTTCTTTAGCAACAATCTTGCAAGTATTTTTTCTAAAAGTATCTTGTAATCTTTTCTCAACTACAAAGCAAGGTACTTAAATCTAAGTGTTGCGAATCTATATCTTTCCATTTTCAAGTGTTTGTGCATTTCCTTCAGTTACAAAGCAGGGTGTATGATTTATTTCTTTCAAGCATTTATCAAGTAATTGAACCTTGCTAGCTTAATAGAATAATCTCTGAAGTTGTTAGTTCTTTGGGAGGAAAACGCCTGAAAGTGACTTGCGAAGTAAGATGGGTTACCCGCGTTGTACATCCAACACTTTCAGTGAGTTTATTGAAGAGACCATTCAAGTTTCGGTAAACTCTCAGCAAGTCCAAGCAAAGTGATAGCCTCCAAAGGGGCCAAACACTCTTCACTAACTGAACATCAATTTACCTTAATAAAATCTTCGATCTACACTGCCCACGACTCCTTTTAAGGCACTGGTTAAAAAGTATATCTATTTATCTTATGTGAGCAATATTTACACTTATGCATCTTGTCTAACTTTTATGTTTTAAATCTTGCAGATATTGTATCCTTTGATTTATGCATGTTTTATGAGCAAAGTACTTTATGATGATGATGAATGCTAAGTGTTAGTTGATCAAGTTTTATTTTTTCAAAGCATTAAACTCCTAGATTTAAATGTTTTTGTTTTCTTAGTTTAGAAGAACCTTAGATTATTTTTCATAGGGACTACCCCCCTTGGCTTCGCTAGGAGTTGGCCTAGACGGAGGAGTTGAGGATCAGGGGACATCACCTTGACTCGAGACTTGCCCCCAAGGACACACCAAGTGAATTGAAGGTTTCTTCCACGTTACCCCAAGTGTGTATAAGGATGGCAACATGACAGACCCAAATAATTCTTTAAGAATTAAAATATTATAGTGTTGATAGGAAAGTAATGATTACGATGAATGAACAGTTGAAGAGGAGTGGTCACAGTGAAGAGTGGTCACAATGAAGAGTCATGACCCTAAAAAATTAACCTACTTATAAACAATGATAATAATTAATATATTTACTATGTTAATATACCCGATTACATATATTACACTCACCTTAGAACCACATGCGCCTCTTTGTACATGAAAACATGAACAATTATTCACAATATAGAAAGTGCCAACACTAAAATCCCAAGTAATCTGCAGCCCCAACCCAATAATGGCTCTAAAGAACTCAATCGCGACAAACAATTACGAATCTCTGGGTTCTGCAATACCAGTAGCTGGCCTCTAAAAGCTTGACAATTAATAAATGGATAGAGGCATGGATCTTTCAACAATGCATATTGAAATTACATTTTAACGAATGCAATTACCTCTCAGGTTTATATTATACATATAAAAGTGTTAAGTTTTAATAGACTTGGGCTAAATGCCTAACATAAAAGACTCCAACTACTTCTGTTGCATCTCTAAGCAGTAGTCTAAATGCCTCTCAATATCTAGTAAAGTACAGTTGTTGAAGATCACAAAAAAGAGTGATCAGAAAATCGTATAAGAAAGATATCAGATACAAAAGGAAAATTGAAAACGTACATGGCAAAGAGGTAACAAGGAATGGTCCAATTATCTCAAACTATAGTTCCCAAAACTGAAGTGTCACTTTCAATGAGATAGTAAAGATAAAACACCAATATTTCCAATCTATCATGTTTGATAATGTTCTTAGCATGAAACAAACATAAAACCAACTTATCCAGATTAATAACTTATTTCCATCCAAGTTGAGACAAACTTATCACGAATTGAAGAAAGCATAAACTGGTTGCAGGGAAATTGTCTTACCAATAAATTCATTTAATTGTCTTCTAGCAATTCTATGAGCACGAAGAAATGCTGCACAGATGTAGCAAGCAAGCTCCAACCTCTCAACAGTGAAAATCGTCACCAACTTCTGAGGTAGAAACCTCATTCGAAGGTATTTAAAAAAGCTCGGAAATTGGACATGAGCTTCTAATCCTTTCCAGTCAAGTAATGTCTCATGAGAGACTACCATGTCAATGGCTTCATCAACTGATTGCATAAGAAGAATGGCAGCAGTTTGTGTTATCCGTCCTTCGTCAAGCATTCCCCAATAAGCAGCTTGAACACCTGAATGGAAAATAATACAAGAAAACATGTCAATCAACTCTCTACATTCTCCACATTATCTAAGCTCTTGACACGACATCCACAAGATTAAGAAATACCATGTAGGGATCTTACTGATGTGGACATATTTTCTTAATATAGCACCGTGGCATTCTTAACAAACCTGTAGAAATAGGATATAAGCAAAGAGAAAAGAATGCTGCAACAATGACGCTCAGAAATATTTTAGAATGTCTACGAACTATCCCTTTCACAGTACATTATGAAAGAAAGATGATACAAAATCTTTTAAATCACCCATCCAAAATACCTAAGATAAACACACGGGTTGAAAAGATAAGGAAAAAGAAGAGAATGGATGGTTGATTTTATTATCATCAGGAAAAACGACTTATCTGACCAACTTATCCATAAGTGCAATGAAAACCAGCAGCTTATAGATTGACTAATTGACCTGCAAATACAAGACTCTATCCGAGATTTGGGCAAGAAAGGGACTCAAACTAGGAAAGCAACTTCGTTCTGAGATGGAAGTGGAGCAAGGATTTAGTTCAGCAAAAATGTTGGTTCTATGACCACTAAGTTAAGGAAAAGACGGGGAAAAAAAGGAATCTCCTAATAAGGGCATGGCTGGAAGCATAGAGAATTAGAATCAGGAATTCCCTGCAATTTTAAATATATTTTAAATCCACTATAGGGTGACAACTGACAAGGAAGTGTTTCTCCCATTTGCGGGGCCGAGAAGAACCCCTACCAATCGTTATTTTGAGAAGGAACTTGCTCAAGCAACTAAGGAATCATTTTCTAATGCAGATGGAATCGAATCCGAAGCAAGATTATTCAAAACATGAATGGTAAGATGTCTCAATCTGTTATTTCTGGATTGGCCCTCTCACAGGTGATTCTGGTGCCCAGGATTTATCCACCTTTGGGCAAAATTTTCTGGTTCTACATGGGGCGACCTTCTCACTTGTATCCGTTGATGTTTCGGGTCCTCCTACTAGTGAGGTCAACCTTCATATAAGCACACCAGGTATGGATTATTTCCATTATTTGGGACTGTATCAAAGATTGTTGCTTTGAGTGTTGGTTTCGGCAAACATTCTCTACCCAATTTTATGGGTATTTCAGGTTCCCCAACTCTATTACAAACAATCTTGTTTGATAACTAGAAAGTATTAAATGTAAATAGAATATAATAGAGAAATCCATAGAGAATAAAAATTACTAATAATATGATGATTAGATAATATATTTATATATGTATTATTTATCTTAATTATTTTCATTACAAACTCCAAACAAGATTTTGCAAACCCAACTAGGTTTTTCAATTATCAATAAAGTTTCCCAGATCTAATCCATGAGAACTTTCAGCCTTAGAGTTGATTTGAAATATATAATTACAAGAGCTTAGAGTTGATTTGAAATATATAATTACAAGAGCAAACAGCAGCATATACTTCATTTCAGTACAAATCACTAGGCAGCTCACAAGAAAAGATACCAGACAAGTGTATTTCAATGTCAACGAGTTACCATACTTAGGCTACACTTTTATAAACATATAACAGATCTGAAATAACTTTATTACAGCAGAATTTACAGCATTAAATCTGTCCCTCTTATATTCAAGATATATGGTAAATCACTTAACAATTTCAATTTTCAACCCTATATTATGTCAAATCAGCTTGAAAATCAGCTTGAACAACAAGTGGTAAAAATTTATCCAATCAAAACAACAATACAAATTGAAAATAAAATCTACAAGTACACAATTATTGGACCAGTGAAACACTTCATTTATATATAAAAGATGAAGTACATGTGCATACTCACAGCTTATCACAAGACAGTACAATCTGAACTTTGAAGCTCTCCCAACCTTAACTAGGGAACTCAAGAAAACCCCAGCCACCAACTCCTCCTATCTAAGAATCACTCTTGGTCAAAGCTGGTCACTCCACCAAGAATCCTCAGCAAGCTAACATTATCACTAGCAAGTCCTCCTTGGCTCAAACAAAATGCCGCCTCCTCTTTTGTGTAACAAGGATGAAACAGTGGAACATGTTTTTTGGCGACGGCTATGAAGGTGTTGTGGTCATGGTTTCGGGCTGAATATCACCTCTTCCTCACTACCCCGCTATCATGGAAAGGTCCTCTTCTCGAAACACCTAGATGATTAGGGACAGCTATAAATCCTTGTGGCACTCAGTAAAATTGCCTGCTATTAGCTTTCTTTGGAAACATCAACGTAAAATTACCTTTTTAGGAAAAGCCTTCCCCTTTTCACTTTGGGGATTTTGGGAGTTTTAAGCAGGAGTTGGATGTGCTTGTAAAAGTTAAATTTAGTCTCTTTCATCGTGATGTTGAGTCCTTTCCTCTTTTGTGTGCCAGCTCATATGCTTGCAATTTTGGCTATTCTAGGGCGGGCTTTCCCCGAACCCTTGTGTGTGTGATGTGATTTCTGGCGTATGGTAAACTTAATTGTTCCATGAAGTAATATAAGCCGCATTTATATATATATATATATATTGGCTATTCTAGGGCGGGTTTTCCCCGAACCCTTGTGTGTGTGATGGGATTTCTGGCGTATGGTAAACTTAATTGTTCCATGAAGTAATATAAGCCGCATATATATATATATATATATATATATATATATATGGGGTACTTGATCCTTATAAAATACGACTTATTCCAAGTGTTATAAAATACATTTCCAGTGATAATTTATTTATAGCATTGGCTAGTTATTCACAATGGATTTTCCACTCAATGTAGCACCTATAGTTTATTTCTTTATTAGGGAAGAAGATCAGCATTTGTTAGTAAGAAAGATGGAACTTCCTTGCTGGAAGTTATCTTGACTGCAAACCAGAATTGCACAAAATACACCCATAACTGCATATAACTCTCGAGATGATGAACATATATTGGGAGGCAACATACTGAGAGAAAAGGCCTTATGATCACCAACAGATCAAACCACTGATATCTAGGTTGCAGACGTATTATTTATTTGCTTTTAAGCTTTGTTTACACCCTTTGTAATTTTCTACTTACATTAAAGATGTCTTATGCACTACCTACCTTGAGGTGTTGTACATAATATATTTAGCGTTTTAAAGCTTTGTTTACACCCTTTGTAATTTTCTACTTACATTAGAGATGTCTTATGCACTACCTTGAGGTGTTGTACATAATATATTTAGCGTCTCTACAAGTATTCCTTTTTCGCCATATTGTGAACATAAATATGGCTTCTTTGTTCTTTCGTATCTAAATAGATAAGAGTGAGCAATATACTGAGAGAAAAGACCATATGATCACGAACAGATCTAACCACTGATATCTAGGCTGCAGATGTACTATTTATTTGATTTTAAGCTTTGTTTACACCCTTTGTAATTTTTTATTTACATCAGAGATGTCTTATGCACTAACTTGAGGTGCTGTACATAATATATTTAGCGTCTCTAGTAGTATTCCTTTTTTTCCATATTGTGAACATAAATGTTGCTTCTTTCTTCTATATTTAGTGTCTCTACTAGTATTCCTTTTTTTTCCATATTGTGAACATAAATATGGTTTTTTTCTTCTTTCCTATCAAAATGGATAAGAAACCTAAAAATGATATTCCTACTACAAATAGAAGGAATAGTAATATTGCCATTCAGAAGCCGCAATCGAGTATCCTGCATATGCGTCCTGTGTTGCTCATTTTCATTCATCGATATGTCATGAGGATGCGTTCGATGTCCTTCCTGTGTCGCCAAACATGTTATATAGTTGACCACCGATGGCCAATCAGCTGGCCCTAATTCTTCATCTTCCCCCAGCTCTCGAAATGCCTCTAAAGCTTTATTGTTCATTTCATACCTTGTGTAGTCTACAATCCGCATCTGCATCTCAAAATGAAAGAAAGTCAGAAATCCCTGATAAAGGACAAATCATGAAAATCTATGCAGGTAAGCACTGACTACCTAGTAGCAAAAGAAAATGGTAATACAAACAGCAAAATGACGAAATACATGCTACTGTGACCTTTCAAATATGTCTGTTTAGCTACTACATTTTTTTTATGGACCTCTCTTTTCTCTTTTGCTTTTAGCATTATGTCTTTGCACTCCTACATTGTACTCACACTGAACATATCTTTCTAATCCCATTGACCTACTCTTGAGGTCACTTGTTAAACATTAATAAAATTATCTTAGTTTATCTTATTTCAAAAAAAAATAACAAACATAATCCATCTTTGTTAACAGCGTTAAAGAGAATGACCAACGATAATATTAGTCACATTCAAGTCCAGCTAAAACCAAAAACAAAATGCAGGCATTTTAATTGTCTGTGCACTAGATCTATTATGTATGTAGAACATTATAGTAACATTTAAATAAAACACTCAGCTGTCTGGACATGAACATTACAATGCAAGCATATAAAAATTTGAGCTCAAGTTAAAAGAGGGAAGGTTTTATATTATAACTAAACTTGATTATTTCGAGTAACCAAACACATATCAGTGAAAGTTTATTGTTTTTTAAAAACAAGCACCGACTTCAAAGCTGGTGAGGAAGATGATAACATACCTTGATGTCAGTTGTTTTATCCATGCCTAGTAAGCGTAACAAAAATTGAGTTGTTGATCCATTCACAATAAGAGTAAGGAAAACTACTCCACCGGTGAAGAAAACGAACTGAAACAAATTGTCAAAATTAATCTCACTAAACCGGAGACTGTTTACTATGCAAAAGTTCCATTTCGAATGAAATGCAATTTGCAAAGACCACCAAAACTAGAGCACTAATGGTGCAAAGACATGCAAAATTCAAAAAACCTGCATCCAAGTTGTTGAGTAATATAGTAGCAAACATACCAAAGCTCCAGTTTCCTGTGTGAGTGGAGGAATGTCACTAGAACGCTGTCATACAAACAGATGACAAATCAATGAATAGAAACATCTTTCTGCTGCATCAATCATACACTAAGCTTCTGTACATCTACAACACCAAATCATTAAAAAATCAAAGCAGTAACTATGAAAAGTACTTTCAGACATAATGACTGGCAGTTATGCAACCAATAATTTGTTTTCCATTCAACTAATTGTTAAACATAGGTTTTCCCCATGGTCAGGAATTTATTGACAACGAATTAGGGAAAACAAAGTATTATGTGCAAAGAAATTCTAAGAGAGTAGAAAGAATGACATCGTTTTATTAAGAGAAATTTCCAATATGTAGAAGGTGATTTAGAATTGTAATATGATCTTGTATATACATAAAATAATAGGTAGATATAACAAGACTGCATAGCAGTATTACCTGCCGGAGTTGGAAGATAGTTAAGCAACCCCCGGAATTTGCAACAGTCAGCAGAAGCTGCTGCATGATAGATAATTGGAGTATCATTTTGTCTTTTATAAATTAGGTTTCTTAATTGATCAAGATCGGCCTAAACCTACGTTCTTTAATTATGGACATGTTAACCCCCAGGCTAGGGGTAACTAAGGAGAGTCTTGAGGCCCATAGGTTGAAGACATGGAGTGCCGAGAGCCAAATGAGCAGACATAACCCCTCCTCTCACCACAAATCACCATTCATCGACGGCAACAACATCCACCACACTAGCATGGCCCAGAAAGGACAAGTCTTGTTTCATAAGGTAACAAGTCCAGTGTCGTGATAAGTGTCATTTTAATAATTGAAACATTTGAGCATGTTGCAAAGAATCCTTTCTTGATTATGAAAACGTTTTCTTGGAAATTATACGGTTTTTCTCATTTCACCTTGGTGGTTGACATGGTTTCCTAGTAAGTGGGTCAACCTTGGGAAAAGGGCTTCTACTAGGGAGTCTCCTTGAAGGGTCATTGTACCATTACTGCACATACTTACTGTTGACCACCTATTTCAACTAGGGGTCAACGTCATGTACCATGAAGCTATGTACCTGGTGGTGCAACTTATTTTGAAGACTTATGGCTCAGCAGGGAATTTTTTCCCCCCAGCATGTCTTTCTATGTAATCAGAATGTTCGCTCCCCTGCATGGGATAATAATGTAATAGGTAAACATGAGTCAATTTTTAGTTAGTTGCCTAGGACTTTATCATTAGGGAAGTCCTTTCATCGAGTGTTTTTTTCCTCAAGTAATTAATCTTGCCTACCAGACAATTTTAATTATCCTTGAGTTTTTCACTCACAAAATCCTCCAAAGTGGTGGAAGGCGTTCTAATGATCGAGCCCAGGGGGTGACTAAGGTTTAAGAATATTGTAAATTACCATGCTAGACATCTCCTAGAGTCTTGCAAAATTCCATTAAGTTTTGATAGGTTTTTTTAATTATTAAAATTTTCCATTAATTGGAAATTTTAATTATTTTTTATGTAAAATGTAAAAATTTGGTCCTTTGGGATTTTGTATAGGGGTGTGGGTACTCAAAAAAAATGGCAGATGACCCCCTACACCCTTGGACCAAGTCTCGGCTCAATTGGACAAGTTTTTCTAGGTCATTTTCCATGAGGAGTCAGAGTCAATCAAATGTCAGTATTTAATTGGCTAAGGTAAAAAGCCAAAAATTGTAAAAATGATTAAAGTCATGAGAGAAACTGGAGAAATGATTCATAATGTTCTTCCTAAGTTGGAAAAGTGATTTTCCACTTAGAAGACCCCCCCTTGCTAAGCCAACAACTAAAGGTGGTAACTCCCTAGCTAAAAGTGCACCCCCTTGCTCATGAACAAATGGGAAAACAAAAATTAAAGTACGAGGGTGGCCAAAACCCTATGTGCGCCCCTCCTTGTGCCTAACTTTATGTTTGGTGAAAGGAAAAGGTGTTTTCTCCCTTCCCCTCTCACCCCTCAAACCCTAACCACTACCAAAACCCTAAAAGTGTGTCCTCCTTGACTTTGTCTCTTTCCCTTGGATGAATGACACTTGGAGCTCATCCAAGAGGGGTATTTCCTCTCTCCCTCATATAAAATAAAGCCTACCCCCTCTCATTTTCACATTTATTCTCACAGCAACTCTGCTATGCCAAAATCTCTCCCATCTCTCTCCCATCTTTCCCTCATTCTCTCTCATTTTCTCCCATGATTCTTGGTGCCATTGGGAAAATATTTTTTTGGTTAATAAAATAAAAGCTTTGGAGGATTTATTGTGTCTCTTGGAGTATTCTCGGAGCCATTGTTTGGTTTGTTTATGAAGTAATATTGTTGCAATTTATTTCTTTTGTATTTCTTTTATTGCATTTTTACTTGGAGACCCAAGCAAAGTATTTTGCTTGGGATAGATTAGTAGTAATCTTACTATTAGTCTTTGTGAGTTGTTTCTAGTAGATTTGAAAAGTATTTTGCAAGTTATTAGAACACACTTACCTTCTTTGTATTTTGTAGCAAGGGTTTACAAAAATCTGCAGGTTACCAAAGGCTTGGATGAGTGGATTTCAGATCTGGAAATCCATCTTTTTCAGCCATCTAAAGCTTCTATATTTTCTGTTTTTATTTTCAGCCACATATCTACCATTTTCTAGCATTATTTTCATCTAAATCTGCAATCTAATCTCTCTTTTTAAGTTCAGAAATTTTTATTTAATAATTTATGTTATTGTGCTAATATAAAAAAATATGTTTCAAGTCATTTTAATAATTTCCAGGAAGAAAAGCTTGTTGTTTTTTGCAGATTTTTGCAGGTTTAAAGAGGATTTCTGCATATTTTTGGCCCCTAAAGACTCAAGGAAATATCCTAGAGTCTTGGTGCCAAACCCTCTTCTCTACTTCACTTTATAATCATTGTAAGCAGCCCAAGAGAGTCTATTGGGCTTGCATTCTCTATACTTTAAATTTTTCTGTAAAGTGTAAATAATTTTTGTGTTTTTCTCACACCTTGCATTGTGATTGGCTTTGCCATCCATGCAACATCGTGAAGGCTAGGTTAAAATTTAATTTTCTGTTTTACTTTCATTTACCCACCTTGGTCAAAACTGATAGGCTTGTCCTCCATCTTGTGCAATTGTTGTGAGGTTGTTCTTTTATTTTTAAGTCATTTAATTTATTTGATTTTTCCCACACCTTGCACAGTGATTGGCTTTGCCATCCATGCAATATCGTGAAGGCTAGTTTAAGCTTTAACTTGTTGCAAAGTAATCAAATTTGTGCCCCGCCTTTGCCCCGTATTCCCTCCCCTTGCCACTTTGTGGATCTTGGGTAACTAAGAAAGGGCAAAGGATTGAGAAGCTAAATTAATTAGGCACCCAATTATTATTGCTTCTACCACCAAAAAGGGTGACTTGGGAGGCTACAAGGGGTTGAAGCCAGGGACGGTTTCACGACACTACGTGTTCTCCTTATTGAGCACCCAAGCATTGCGGATTTTACCTGTGGAGCTAGGGAAGAACCTTGTTTGTTCTTCTTATTGAGCACCCAACACTTCCTTTTGGTTGAAGGGATAAGAATTAGGGGTAGTCACATAGTCTAGGCTTGCATCTTTCACACTTAATTTCCCCCTTAATTCAAGAGAGACTTAAAACTTGCTAAAATCAACCTACACATTCTCTCACAATGTTTACTTTTCAAGCAAGTTACTTTTTCAAGCACTTTACTTTCAAGCAATTTTCTTTCTTGTGAATACTTGTTTCAATGCATTCTTTGTTTATTTGATCATAATTGGTTTAAGTGTAAAGTAATTTCTTATATTCATTGTGGATATCTCATAACATTGTTTCATTATTGTATAATTGTATTATTGTTGTATATCTCATTAACTCAATTTTGGTTAATCTTTAAGCACTGGTCTAACTGTTGAATATAAATAAAGGGTTTGCTGTCATTAAAGGAACTGCACATTTGCATCTGTTGCCTATCATTGAGTTGGGTTTTCTTCATAATTAACTCAATTAACTCCTAGATCATTAATCAAACTTCACATAGTTTAATAGGGTCTACCCCCCTTGGCTTCCCTAGGAGTGAGCCTAGACAGAAGAGGTTTAGATCGAGATGACAGTGGGTCTAGATTTAGGTTTGTGCCTCCAAGGACACACCAAGTGGGTTGGAGACTTCTCCACGTTAGTAGGTGTGTATAAGGACATCAACACTCACCATCTTCCACACCTTCTTCCCTTTCGTTTCCTCATCTTTTGGGTTTTCGGGCTTATTGACACCAAGAAGGGCTTGTACCTCATTTCGTGGGAAGAAGAGGCTAAAGGCCTAGAGGTTTTGTAGTTGGAAAAAGATAAAAGACATAATTGATCCCTCTAGATACTCGCCCTAACGTCCTAAGAGCAATGAAACACTTCTCCATAAAAATCAAGGACCTGTAAAAAATAAAAAACATAATTAAATAAATGTCTCGCTTGTTAGGGGAATGCATTTGCGGTGTCTTTTACTTTCCTTGCACATGGCACTCAATGTGTTCCTAACTTCAAGTGGCATTACGATGCTCCTTACTTTCCATTGCACATAGCACTCAATGTTTTGGACCCTAATAAATTAATGTCAAATAAAAGGGATTGGAAAAAGGTTGCATTGCAAACGAGGGATGCAACACACTCTCTACAAAGCCACCCATAAATGATACAATATGAGCCCTTGTATGTCAAGAAACCCCATGCCCAAAAGTCGTACCCCCATCCACCTCATACTCATTTACATGACTTAGAGAAGGTCTTCTTGGGAAACACTCCTTGACTTGGGGATTGACCTACCCAATAGGGCACCATGACAACCCTCCCATACTTAAATTTGGAAAATTTTATAAGATCTTTGAGCATTTGTTTAGTTTGAAAAGGGGGGATTTAATGCACATGTTCGGGTGGTTATTTTATTAAATATGGCTTACTTGGCATGATACATGTGACTTGTGGACCCTTGGAGGGCGTACTTGTTTGTTTTTGCAAGACCTTGCCAGGTGAGAAGCCAATCCATGGAGGATTTGTGCCATTTTGACCTTCATGGGGGTTGAAGACCCCGGGGATGGACACTAGACCCCACAGGATGGGCAGAGGACCCCGAAGCTCTTGTGCACATGAGGTGATGAGCGTTTCCTTTGGAGGCACCTTGATAGCACTAGAGGATGACATCATAGCCTTTTGCACTTGGACGTCGAATTCAGGAGGCTTAGGACGTCACCTTCTAAGCCTTGACGTCATGTTGAGGCTAGGGTTTTGGTGGGCTTAATGGTACAGGACATGTGGTGATGTGTTTCGAAGGAAGAAAAGGCATGGCATGACTCTTGAGAGCATGAGAGATGGACACATGGCCTTTGTAGGCACAATGACTTGCATCTAAAGGCTCAACGTCTCAATTTTTGGGCCTAGCGTCACCCTTCTAAGGGATTTACTTTATGTAATTTTAATTTTGGCAAATTGTAAAGGCAAATAAAGGGGGTCGGGCCTCTTTTAATTTGTTGTTGACTTTCATATGTGGAAAAATTGGTTTTATATGACGACATATAAATAAAGGTCATCTCACTTTCATTTTAGACATATCTCACTTGAGAATTACATAAAAATTGGCTGAAATTTTCGGCCTACTTGGGAAATTGGCTCTATCTTGTCTCTTGTGCAATTCGACGCTTTACTTGTCTATTGGTGGAAAGGAGGCTAGCGACTTCTCTTGCATGCTTGTTCTTGGAAATTATGGTGGAATATCTTGATACGTAAGGGTTTTTCATGCTATCTCTTGGATCAGGTAAGAAATTTTGCGATTGTATGTGTTTCTTCTTGATTTCAAGGTTATTTTGTCAAACCCTTGGAGGAGTATAAGGGCATACACCCTCCACCAAGGATCTCTCTGTTATTGTCATTTAAAAGGCTATTCAAAAGGTTGCTACAAGGAGTAAAAGGGCTTACACCCTTGTAGATTTACCTTGCTAAGGTTTGTTTACTCAAGGGAATAAAAAGGATTATACCTTAGAGGAGTAGTAAACCCTAGCTCATAAACAAGAGAATCCATAACCCAATAAATAGGACACTAATCTTTTTGCATTGGAGATTGAATATTGTTGCATTGGTAAACATGATTTCAAGGAGATTGAATTATTCAAGTTTGAAATTTAATTCTACATGCTTTAAGCTATCTTGTGCCCTAGGGGCGTCTTGTTTTGACAAGTGTTCTAGCTGATGTAATAAACATTTAGCTATAGCCAATAGGGTTGCAGCAAACTCACTCTCCGTCACTCTTTTACTCACTTTTCTACCGCTGAAATTTACTTGCAAGCTGTCATAATTGATTTATTGTCTAAGAGCTATTGTTTGGGTGGATTGCTTGTTGATTTTAGTGGCTAGAACTTGATTCTGTAGAAAAATTTTGCTACAGCCAATAGGATGTTGTGAAACTCTGCTGATAACACTTAATAACAACCCCTTCTTGCTATCAAAGTCTTGGTTTAATTATTGGGAAATTGTCTACTAATTGTTAGCTTAATTTTCCACATCATACACTTTATTTTGATGGTATAATTTGCAGCTCTCATACTCCTTTTACTGCTGAGATATATATATATATATATATATATATATTTCCATACTGTTACAATTTTGGGACAGCAAGGTTTCTTGCTGATTCCCCATTGGTTTTGAGGTTTTAATCATCATATAATGTTTCATTCCAGGCGGGTCTAACATTTTTTTGCAAGTACATAACCTTGGAAACCATTCACCAGATCCCAAGACTCTTTCCCAAGCCTCAAACTCATCCTTGACTTCGACCTATAGGGGCACTCTTCGATCTCTTTTCATCTTTCATCACAATCGCCCTAAGGTCACCTGGAAGCCTCCCTTGTGTTGGACTTGTCCCTCACTAAAACGAAGGGGACATCTATTGAGGTGACAGTGATAGGTGTTCCCAGTTGTGTCTCGCATTTGTGGTGTTCCCAGTTGTGTCTCGCATTTGTGGCCTGGGTTGGGCTTTGTCCAAACTACAAATTGTGCGATAATAGGACACAACAAGATAAAAATGAGAAAGAGGAATTAAATAACAAAATTTATCTTATGTTCAAAACAATAATAGAAAAATTGGAAGTGATTTTACACTGAGAAAGAGGAATTAAATAACCAAAATTATCTTACGTTCAAAACAATAATACAAAAATTGGAAGTGATTTTACCCTCACCGGTCTAGGATTAGAAATATAGGAGACATTTCTCTTAGAAGGTATAAATAATTCAAGATTTCATGATAGAGACTACCAAAAGACAAAAACAAATTATTGAAATATAACATAAAAGACCATAGAGTTGTCAGTATTTGATTCAACAAAATGGAGGGTTTTTTTTAATCAAATTCCCTACTCAGCAAAAAAGATAAAATAATAACAATTTATGATAATATGGAAGGAGAGGTTTATGATTGGTTCTTATGGTAGTATAGGAAATGTAACACCCACTATTTCCACTGGCAAAAATTCACCACTTAATTATTAAGAGGGTTTCATCACAGAGAAGAAGATGACTTTTACACCAAGTTCGCTCTTTTAAAGAAAAAAGGGAACATAAATAACTATACACATGAACGAGAGGTTCCTGCAACGAGACTACCTAAACTCTTAGATGAACCACTATTGAAATGTACATTGTCGAGTTGAAGGATTATATTTGTAGTGAATTAAAATTATGGAGACTCAAAACTATTATAGAAGCCACACAAGCAACAAAATTAATGAAATAGAAAGATAAAATCCACAAGCCGTCATTTATGGTTTTAGAAAGATCAAATAATTATTTTAATGAGAAATCAAGCAAATACTCTGCAGACAAGTAAAGCAAGTATATATTACTCCACCAAAGAGAGGATGGCAAACATTGATGCTGAGATACAGATAACCATTGGGTAAAGAAGTGTAGAAATTGCGAGGACAAGTGGTCACCAAAGCATAAATTAGACAATAAAAAAATGTATAAATGTGAAGCTAAGAGAGAATCAGACACCTCCATAAGTGATTCTAATGGAGAAGAAGCAAGGAGGAAAACAATGACACAAATACAAAGTTCGAAGAAGCAATGCCCAAAATATCCCTAACTATAATAATAGGTGTCACACAACTACAAGCATTGAAATTAAGAGGGCAAATGCAAAAGAATAATGTCACCATACTTATTTATTAAGGTAGCACCCATATATTTATAGACATTAATGTTGCAAAAAGGTTAAATTTGATAGCATACCTAGTTGTCAATATAAGGGTTATGGTGGCAAATGGTAAAAAGATTAATGGTATCGATAGGTGTCGCAATGTAAAACTACAAATACAAGATTACGACATGTAATTTGAGTTCTATAGAGTTCTCTTGAGAGGAGTGGACATTCTTTTGGGAATTCAAAGGCTACAAAAATTGGATACCTATTCCACAAACTGCCAAATGCAATTTATTAAATTCAAGAGGCATGGGGAAAAATACAAATTGCACAAGTTCCAACCACCTCTTGCTTCTATTATTTATATGAGAGATCTAGCACACTTCTCATAGAATACAAGCCCTAAAAACATAAAATAATTGCTTTATCTCTCATAAACCCTAGATATAAGGCAACAATACATAAATAATCCATGATACAAGAGTGGATAGGTCTCTAAGACCCCCAATGATGCCTCCAAGATGAAGTAAACTAGCTCAAACATCAAATCTTTCCACAAGTAGGTGCTCTAGAGCTCACACTCGTGGCACGTGTGGCCTCCAAAGGGGATGAATCACTCCAAAAAGGTGAAAAGATGCTCAAAAGGTGAAACGTTTCCATAAAGGGTGCAATGTTTCATCTCAAAACGTACCTCAAGCCTCCAAAAGGTGTGATGTCTCATCAAGAGGTACCATGTCATCATCAAGAAGCTCAAAACCATCAAATCAAGGTATCCCATCATCAAAAAGTACAACGTCCCATCACCCAAGTGGAATGTCCCATCATCAAAGGGTGTCAACATCCATGGTATGGTGTCGCATCATCTCTCAAAGTGCAACATCCTTAAGAAAAGGTCAAACGTCCTCCATGGAAGGTGAAACATCCCATCAAGCCATTGTTGTCATACAAGGAACGTCCCATCATCAATGACCTCAAGTTCATGTCCACATGTGGTAAGGGGTCCCGTGACTGGAGCCATGTCATTAAAGCCCTCAACATCATCCTATGAGTGCCAAACGACCTCTTTCAAGTGATGGGGATGGCCTCCATACAAGTGGGGAAAAAATCCTTTCAACATCCTCCAAAGGATCCAAGTATCAACCAATCATGTGCAATCATCATTCGAGGAAGGGACTCATGTGGTTTAAGATGCATCATGAATACCGGAGGCAAGGTACACAATTCAAACACAACATATAATGTGAGTCATGTTAAATTGTTAATACAAAAGCCATTAGATATATTTCACAGAATATCCTCTTCAAACTTCACACTAGCTTACAATATTATACAATTGGCCAAGTCTAGGTATGGGAGGGTCATTATTACCCCCTATTAGGTGTGCCAGTACCCAGACCAAGAGGTCTGTCCCACGAAGCACATCAAGGAGTATGTGTAATGGTAGTGGTATGGATTTGGGTCTACTTCATGGATGGATGTCATTGACATGCAAGGCCATGTATAATAGTTGTCCTCATGAGCACATTTGTAGAGAGAGCACTTAGGCAATGAGGTACTCTTTCCTTGATATTGTGTCTTTCCAAACCCCTATTTTCCTTTTTCTTTATATCTTTAACCTTTTTTAGATTTTAACATTCAATTTGTTTATTTCTTTCATAAGGTATGCATTCATTGCATAGGACTTGGGTTGATGGCCTCTTAGTGAGGGTGTAGAGCTCATGCTCCTTTCTTTTCTTGGTTTTTAATACTTTGCTTTTATTGTTTGTTTCTTTTCCCTGCATTTTGAATTAGGGATTTTTTTGTTTCTATTATTTATTTTTATAAAGTTGCATCAACCTCGGGCTTTCTAGCCCCTTCTTCTCATGGGATTATGAGGCACAAACGTTTTTGGGATACATGTAACAACCAACCCAAAATAAAGGACAATAGATAGGTAATGGGTAGAATATGTTATTCATGGTAAGGGATATGGACACGCTACCCCCATTAAGAACCCCTAGTAGTACAACTTTGCCCAAGAGTGACAACACTTGACTAGAAAATGATAATGACACCAAGCTAAGACAAGGAAAAAAGCATAACTCCAAAACACTATGATTCATTATCCAAATCAACCCATGACAAAAGTTTCATGTCTCAAGTATGTAATGTTCCCAACCAAATTTGATATAAAAATTAGATCTAACTGGTTAAGAACTTTCATCAAACACTTTGACGATATGTTCTATTTCCCTTAGCAAATGTGAGACGAACAAAGTTCGCTCACACAAGAATTATCCAAAATACTTGGAATATAACATAATAATCCATGTAGGAATAATGTATAAAATTGAATAGATAAGATGATATACAATTGATAATGAGGGCTCGTTTATATACCCACGCAGGGGTGCCCTTAACCAATAGTCATGTCTTTTGAGACATGTCCTTTCATTATTAATAATTATTATTTATTAATTATCATTTAATTATTATGTTATTAATATCTATTTTATGTGTATATTTATGTTCATAACATTGTCTTCCCCTTAAAAATGCTTTGTCCTCAAAGCATACTTTATGGAAGACTTATCTCTTGCTCTAGCTTATAATTATGGTCTCCCGATTCTTCATTCTTGAGTTACTAATCGTTGAGAACTTGAGACAATAGGATCTTCTAAGCGTTGAGCAAAACTGTCGAATTGTAAATGAGTCTGCCCATCCTAATTCGATCTTCTGCAGATTTGGGTTTTTATAGGGTTCTTGGAAAGAACTTCATACATTTCTACTCCCATGATCACTTCTATTTTGACCCTCTCTTGTAGTGGAAGTAATATTCTTTGACATAGCAGTTATTTGTTTCTGTTGATACATTGATTGGTTGAAGTATCGACTTTTGTGATTAGGATGTCGATAAGGCATCCTTGCAACTTGATCTTTATTTCTTATACTTGCATCTTTTTCTTGATTAACTTTTGGAATTGAGTCTTCTTCATATCTCTGGCTTGTTTGTACCTCAACATTTGAAAACTTCTTTACATCAGCTGGATTTGCCTCCTTTTGAGTTGTAAGATTGATTGGGTCTATCACCGTTTCCTTATCGACTAATGATGTTTTGCAATCTAGATTTTCTTGTAAAGTCTTCTTATCATGCTTCAACTTTTTAATCTGAGTTAATAAATCTTGATTATGTCGTCTTAATCATAAAAGTTCTTGTTTTTTGACCTATTGTCTTTTTCTGATTCTAGATTCTCCTTTCTTTCATCCTTTAAGATTTTAATTTGTTCAAGTAACTTCTGGTTAAGTTTCCTTAGGCAGGATATTTCTTCCTCCTTTTCAGTTGATTTCTCCTTGAGACCTCGATTTTCTTGTTCTGAATTTGTATTCCCTTGCTTCTTGTCTTTTAACTTTCTGATTTTAACTAGTAAATTTTGATTATGAATTTTTAATCGTAATACTTCTTCATCTCGCTCTAGTATATAATGATCCCAAGCCAAATTTTTCGCTTGGAATCACCAACTACCACTGATTTGTTGATGTGCAGGTGCTTATTGAGTTATTAAGTGCATTCATAAGAGATTCACCTAACACATGAAGATCACAATACATTCAAGATATAGAAGCACAAGAAAAGATCTGACCTTTTATTATGAGCAATATGGAATCAATACAATAGATAGCCGATCTGGCACAATCCTCAGATGGTCGTACAAACAATAGATATGAGCTGCTACAAAATGCTCTGCCAATACAAAATAACCTCCAAAGGCTGGATGAGAGATCAATACAAGCAAATCTGAATGCCAAACCTTCCAGCTGAAGACTGCCACGCTCCAAGAGAAGGCGGGAACCTTCCACAATTCGGCCCTGATGGAAGAAGTCTCTAAATGAACTCAAACCTGGACAGATGATAGATCAGGGAAGTAGGATCTCCCTCCTGAAGTCTCAAGCCCAACGTCTAGTGCCAACCTCTCCAAATGCTGGATCTTCTAAGGGAGTTGCGCCCTCCTGAATAGATGAAACCCTAGGCAACTCGCCCTTGAAGAAAGAGACCTCCAAATGATGTGAAACTCTCCAAGAATGTAGATCGGGCTATAAGAACCTTGTGGGAGAAGTTTCAAATCTAGATCTTAAGTAGATGTCTCTAGATCTGATAAATACAGAATAATGGGACGTCCTCCTAACCTCCAAATCGTCCCAGATTGTAGCTGAAGATTGAGTGATGATAACTCTTCGAAGAAGCCCTCAAGATGATGATGGAGCACCTGCAAGTAAAACCCAAGTGATAGAATGGTCAACGTTCCTCCTGATTGGCTAGATCGAACCCTTCTCAATGGTATGGTGTGCCCTTGCTAGAAACTCCAAAACAGTATGGCCCTGCTATCTTCTGAAGCGCTAGAAGGAGATATGCTGAGGATAGAATGGTGTGGAGGAATCTTTCATCCCCGAGACCAAGCTGTGGAACAAGGTGAGTGGATATTTCACCACTGAGTTGCTCACAAGGGTTTGTACTGCAAAACCCCCAAACTGAATGCTCAAGAGCAATAACAAGCAATATATCAAATCCAGAATGAATAATGGGTGCGCCCCAGCCTCTTACTTATACTTTTTCCTTCTAATTCTCTGTTGAGTTAGGTTAACTCTTAGAGTTAACCTCTATTCTTCTGTTGAGTTATCTTTTACTCCTTTTATCCCTTTTCTTTCTCAAGTCAACTTAAAAATATAACTTTAGCCTAGTTGACCTTCCCCCTCAGTGTGAGACTATGACCTAGTGGGGGTGCCCAGGCCATTGATTCTCCTCATCACCTCTCTAAGAGGTGGGGGACATTACAATCTCCCCTGCTTGAAATTGCTTGTCCTCGAGCAATTCCAAACCTAATTCTCTGACCACGTGCTCATTTTCCCAGGTGGCATCCTCAATGGGTAAATCCTTCCATCTGATCAGGTACTCCTTGATGCTTCAGTTTCTGAGCCTCTTCTCTCGGACTTCCAATACCTCTTCCGGAATCAGAATAAGCTGTCCCTCTTCATCCATGGGGGGTCATACCTCAATAGGTTTGATGTGTTGGCCGACGGCTTTCTTAAGACAGGAGACATGGAAGATGTTGTGTATTTTGCTGCCCTGTGGAAGCTCCAACTCATAAGCTATGGCCCCTATCTTCCTGCTGACTCTGTAGGGCCCAAAGAAGCGTGGTTGTAGTTTCTCCGCTCCGCTTCTTTTAATGGAAGCCTGCCTGTATGGTTGCAGCCTCAGATAGACTAAGTCGCCAACCTCAAAAGTACGGTCAACTCGGTGCTTGTCTGCTTGGACCTTCTGCTGGTTTTGTGCCCTCTGTAGATGATCCTTCAGTTCCCTGAGAATGTCTTGGCTCTGCTGTATCCAATCCTGTACCATAGGTGCCCTGCTGTCACCGAACGCAATCTCCACAAACGATAAAGGATCATAGCTATACAAGGCTCGGAATGGTGACATGCCAATGGACATATG
>SNQJ01S0015671.1:220520-234648 GCA_010110895.2 Picea sitchensis | reverse complement strand
TTCCAAGCATATCTACACATTATTTTTAAGTTACCAAGCATCCTTAGTCTACAACCCTAAGGAGTTTCTTGGAGTGATAAAAAATTGGCGCCGTTGCCGGGGAGAGGAGATTGAAGCCCAGCTTCCTTGGGAGATGACAAGATCCAGCTTTGATGATAGACAAAGCTTGGACATCATTTGGTCGTAATCATCTATCTGGCGACTCCATGAAAGATGAATTCAGTGACGACTCCATGAAGGACGGATTTTTTGGAGACTCCACTGGTATATAAATGAATCAGATCTTAGCAAAGAGGCATGCGTTCTGCAATTTCTCAAGTATTTCTGGTTACCCTGTACCTACTAGAGATGAAGGGGAACGTAGTATTCCCATATTTTGTGGAGAGAAGTGGGAAGTACCAGCTGAACATTTGTTGGATTTCCATGACTTTATTGACTGGCTTGAAATTATACATGAGGATTTTCAAATTAATCTATTCAAATTTTCATTAGAAGGGATTGCTCTTGACTGGTGTCGGTCTCTTCCAAGTGCAAGTGTCTGCTCTTTGGATGATTTTCATGCTGCCTTCCATGTGTTTTGTAAAGACCATTTTTCAGATGACCTTCTCTATCCTGAATGTTGTCATGATTTCAATTTGTTCAATAAGGAATCAAATAGTTATGTGAAATATGCTACAACAGAATATATATCTCACCATGATCAAGAGATAAGTGATCTTCAGGATGATAACCTTAATATAGATGTTGTAACAAATGCATTTATTGTCTTAGGTTACCAGGAAAATCAACAAGTGACAATTTCAGATCTGCAGAGGATGATGAGGACGGCCTACAATTTCCAGATTTGCAGGGACTATCTGATCTTCAGCAAGAACACAAAAATTATGATCAAGAATGTGTTGTTGCTATAATTGATACTAGTCATGAGTCTCTTGATCCCAATTATAGAGAAGACTTAAATTTCGGATTTGAATCTGCAACATATGTTATGGGCAACCCACATTTTTTAGACTTGCAGATAAAGGCAGATTGCAGCACATATGAAGAGGTTGAAGGAGAACAGAAAGAATTAGATCAATAGGTTATGATGCATGTTTTTATGTCGGATGTTGAGAAGCTAACTTTGTATGAATTTCAAGATCCAATTTCCACATATATGATGAGGTTTTGCAGTGGGAAAATTTCAGTTGTCATCTTCAAGATCAGATGTTTGGATTGTAAGTATGATTTTAAAGATAATATTTTACAGGCTACTGTCTGAATGTCTGTGACTTTTCTTGCAGATGGAATTCAATTACTTTCTTGGCTGCATTGGAAATTTGATGTTATAATGCAGGAGCATCGCTCCATGTCAGCCAGCCAGCCAGCCAGCCACGTTAGCGCTCATGCATTCATATGCTAAAAGGGAGGCACAGCCTCATTTGAATTTGAAATGAATGTAAATTTAATGTGCTTAGGTTGTTGAGCCAGGAAATCCATGCCTTTGAGCAGGCATTAGATAGTATCGGATTTAATGCTAGATCGGTTGAGATCTAGATCCATACGCTGGACTAGACAACCATTGATTGTAATTGAATAGGGTAGGTGAACCTGGAGGGAAGCGCTAAGAGCCCCTCAGGTAAAAGAGATTTGAGATATCATTTTGAGTAGAGGAGTGGTTGCATGAGAGAGCCAGAGAGAGAGATTGAGGAACACCATTGTAAATATACAGGCATTTTCCATTGTTTAATACAACAGAGCAATTTTTCCTGCATTATTCTGTCTTATATGCATGTCTGTGTGTGTGTTCCATATATATGCTGTGAATGTATGTTATGTGGATGCATTCTACAGGGGTTTGTGTGATTTCAGGCTTGAGAGGTCCTTGAGGCTTCATACCAGGAGGGTGTGACAGAACGTTGAGGGTTCTGAGAGTCGGTGCACTGAGGATGCATTTCTAAACTTTGAGGAGTCAGACAGAGACGTGCTGAGGCACAGAGGCTGGGGTCAACAACTCAAGAGGAAGACCTCAAGGTTGTTGAATACCTTGAAGGAAAGGTTGTGTAGCTGGAACACAGTTGCAGATAGAACTTTGTTGTAAGTTCTGTAGAGCTATGCCAGGTGGGCATTGAGCGTAAGCACGAGGTGCTGAAGGAAGAAATCTGTTGAGAGTTTGAAGATAGAAGTTAGAAGCTCTGAGGAGTTCTGAGAAGCTATGCTAGGTGGGAATTGAGCGTGTGTGTGCAAGGAATGCACAGAGGAAGGAACTCTGCCGTGAGGTCAAGGAAACAAAATCATTGAGGATTCGGGAGGGCTCTTCCAGGTGGGCATCGAGCAAGTGCATAGGTGCACAAGGATCCAGAACTGCTGAACGTTCTGTGGAGAAGAGACTCCGCTAGGAGGGCATCGAGAAAGTGTGCAAGCAGGCACAGGAGAACAGAGAACTCTTTGAGTTCTGCCATTTGAAGGGAGAGTCCGAGGAAGGATCTTCATTGAGTTGTTGAACACCCAAAGAGACTCTGTAAGAGGTTTCTTGAGCAACAGAGAGACAGGAAGGCATTTTCTTCTCCATCTGTAGGAGGAGAAGGACAAAATCCCTCAAGGGGTCTGAGTGGTTGTGAAAGCTCAGAAGGGATAGCACCAATGTGTGCGTGAGAAGACTCTGCAGGAGCGCAGACATCAGAATCCTTTAAAGGTTTGAGAAAGACAAGCTCAGGAAGGATAGCGCTTTTATGCGCACAGGCGAACTCAGAGACTGAAGGATTTCACAGAGGAAAGAAGCCAAGGTCGAGGCCTTGGAGAAATCAAAATTCTTCCAAGGTCGGGAAGAAAGCGCAGAAGCTTTGCAGGGAGTAGTGTCAGCCATCAGATCGACAACAAAGGAAATATGGACCATCGAGGAGATTTACGTCCAGGAGGAACCACAACAGGTGGAAACGACGACGAAGATCTGGGTCGTTCGCTCAGGAGTGGACACGTGTCACGAGATTACCCACATCGGGACCTCGGGCACTAGAGGTTGGAATAAGAAGTCATTCAACTTCATGAGTGGCGAGGAGGCAAGAGCTTCGTGTTGTGGGGCCTAGATGACATCATCTCGGGATATCGACACTCGAGAACGGCGTGGGGCCAAAGGAGTCAGCAAGAGGACAAGTGGCACCTCGCATCTCGGTATCTCGCCAATGGAAGGGTTGAGAATTTTTTTTCAAAGTCATGAGGCGCGAGGACACGAAGGAGTGAGAGGATCAGGACCATCCATTTAAGGGGACGCATGTCGGGGATCTAAGGATCTCGTGAACTTGGAGGTTCACAGGGTAAAGGCCCAAGTGTTGGGTACCCCAAATCGTGAGGATGCGAGGAGCGAGAAGGAGGATAACCGTTGGATCCGGATCGCAGAAGGACCGTTGGATATGCACGTGGGATTGTGCATCAGAACCTCACGAGAGAAGACTCGAGAATTTGGCCACATAAATCGCGAAGTCGCGAGGGAATGAGGTCACGAGGTTCGGCATATCGGGTAGGATTGTGTGGGCCATAGCAAGCCCGCGAGTGGAATACAAGTGGCACAAAGACCTCAGGATCTCGCCGCGAGAAGTCCCAAGTATTGGCGTTAGTATTCGCGAGTTGCGAAGGTCTGGAGTCTCATCGAGACAAAGGACCGTTGAAATTTCAACTCTCATGCGCCTCGGCACTTCAACACATCAGGTGTCGAGAGTTGGAAAATCAAGGGGTTGATATAGCGAGTCGTGAGGCTGCGAGGGAGGTAAGGCCACAAACATGGGAGTAGTGGTCCTATGGTGGAAGCTTGGCTAGGAGGGCTAGCGCATAGGAGCCAAGAGCTCATCGGTGATCGGGGACTCACGAGGACAGTGGTTTGTGGCAGCGAAAAGTCCAAAACCCCAAAACCCTGATAGTGAGTCGGGATAACTTCGGCTAAGTGCAGAAGCCGAGGCAGGTGAAGAGAAGACTTGTGGAATGGGTCAGGAATTTGCATAGTGATTCCGGTAGGGGATCCAATGAGTGACTTCGGCTCAGCAGAGGGGTTTTGAGAATGATCCTGTGAAGCGGGAGAGCGCGACAGGGCAAGGTCACGACTCTTTGCATCAGGTGGTATCAGAGCGGGAATCTGTTTGTATATTGCAGACAGAGGAGCAGGAAGAAGACAGAGCGCTAGAGGACTCTGTAATGGTTGTTTGCAGATAGGCAAAAATCAAAGAGATAGTCAGTAGGACTGTGCGATGAAGCTGAGCACTCAGGATTGTAGGAGTGACAGCGGCAGATCTGTCAGGGAGGCAGATAGACACAACAAGATGGCTACTAAAGGCCATAAGCCTACTGAATAGAAGAGGCCAGAGCTAATGAACGCAACAGAAATGGATAAAGAGCTCGCTGACATAAAGCGAGAGATGGAGGAGCTCGAAATGAAGATGCGACAGAATAAAAATCCAAGATGGGTGTATGAATGGCCCATGATGAAGGCAAAAGAAAAATGGCCAGTTAAGCAGTTGATGGTCATGAAACAATGCAGACTGTTGAGAAAATGGTTGAGTTATGTTGAAAACCTCAAGGCCACAGATGAAAAGATGATTGATCACTGTTGGCCAGAGACTGGAAAGAGTCTCGATGATTGGGATGATGAAGAAGATACATTGGGATCATCTGAGGATTTCATAGACTGCCAGGAGAGCATTGGAAGGTTTCCATATTGCCAGATGAGTAAGGGAACAGAAATGAGATCGGTTGATGATATCGAATACTGCCATGAAGGCAGAGAAGAAGAAATTATAGATTGCCCAGAGGGAAACAGATTGAGATCAGCTGAGGATCTCAAAGACTGTCATGAGGATAGTGAAGGAATTTCGCATTGCCAGCTAGGAAATGATCAGAGATCGTTGCGGGATCTCGAAGACTGCCAGGAGGGCAGCAGAAGCATCGAAGACTGTCAGGAAGGAAGCGGAAGCATATTGAAATGCCAGGTGGGAAGAGATGAAATTGCGAGGCCATCTGAAGGTCTCATGGGCTCAATGGAGAGTTCAATTCAGCAAGGAGTGCTAATAAAGATGGGATCAGTTGATCTCATGGTCTGCCAGGGAAGTAGTGGAAGCATCTCATATTGCCAGGTGGGCAGGGATGAGAAGATGAGACTATTTGAGAGTCTCATAAACTCAGAGGTGAGTTTAGATCAGAAGGTGCAGCTGACAGAGGATGAAGATCAGAATGATATTATGATGATTGGGGGAATTTCAATATTCCTTCCATTTTCCCCAGAGGAGGCAGAAAATTGTATTGCAGATGTGGCAATATCAGAGGAACAGTCATCCATGACTGTCAAACAAGAATTGGAGCAGATGGTTAATACTTCCCAAGAGGATGAAGAGAATGAGCATTCTAAGGAATGAATCAATGACTTCAGCCAAGAAGTTGAGGAAGCTGTAGCGTTGGAGCTGACAGCAGAAGAAGAAGCAGAAGAAGAAAGCGAGCATTCTGAGGAATATCTCAACATATTCAGCCGGGGAGCTGAAAAGAAAGAAGTTGTAGCACTGAAGCTAGCAGAAAAAGAAGTCGAGGAGTGAGCAGATAGAATTATCACTCCATGGGAAATGGAGTTGGAGATGCTGGAGGATTGGTTGAACAATCCAGAGCCAACAAGAGAACTGGAAAAATTGGAGCTGTCAGAGAAGAAGATGACTGAGCAGCAGGTCAGTCAAGAAGAGACTGCAGAGCTGAAGTCTGCAGCAGAGTGGCAACTTGAGGCCACAGATGAAGAGGGAGATAAGGATGAATATGAAAAAGATGGCATGGGAGATCATAGAGATCTGCCCAATGGCCAAAAATTTTTGCAGCTGAGGAGACTGCAAGAACAGAGCCATCCACTGGAGCAGCTGGACAAAGTGATCGAGGAAATCATAGAGCTGATGTCGAAGTCAGCAGGCACTTCTAGCAAGGAGCAGCTAGGCAGAAGGAAATAAGCAGCAGCAGTAGCAGCACAGTGGAAGTAGTAGCAGCGGCAAAATGGAGCGGATGAACAGATCCAAAGACTTATTTGGGATCCAGGAGGATTTCCAACAACTCAGAGGGGAAGCTCATGAGCAGGAGCTCATGATGTTTGCAGTTGTGGAGTATGATGCAGGAGCATCGCTCCATGTCAGCCAGCCAACCAACCAACCACGTTAGCGCTCATGCATTCATATACTAAAAGGGAGGTGCAACCTCATTTGAATTTGAAATGAATGTAAATTTAATGTGCTTAGGCTTTTGAGACAGGAAAGTCGTGCCTTTGAGCAGGCATTAGATAGAATCGAATTTAATGCTAGATCAGCTGAGATCTAGATCCATATGATGGACTAGACAACCATTGATTGTAATTGAATAGGGTAGGTGAACCTGGAGGGAAGAGCTAAGAGCCCCTCAGGTAAAATACATTTGAGATCTCATTTTGAGTAGAGGATTGGTTGCATGAGAGAGCCAGAGAGAGAGATCGAGGAACACCATTGTAAAGATACAAGCATTTTCCATTGTTTAATACAACAGAGCAGTTTTTCCTTCATTATTCTGTATTATATGCATGTTTCTGTGTGTGTTCCATATATATGTTGTGAATGTATGTTATGTGGATGCATTCTACAGGGGTTTGTGTGATTTCAGGCTTGAGAGGTCCTTGAGGCTTCATACCAGGAGGGTGTGACAGAACGCTGAGGGTTCTAAGAGCCGGTGCACTGAGGATGCATTTTTTAACTTTGAGGAGTCAGACAGAGACATGCTGAGGCACAGAGGTTGGGGTCAACAACTCAAGACGAATACCTCAATTTTGTTGAATACCTTGGAGGCAAGGCTGTGTAGATGGAACGCAGTTGTAGACAGAACTTTGCTATAAGTTTTTTAGAGCTCTTCCAGGTGGGCATTGAGTGTAAGAACGAGGTGTTGAAGGAAGAACTTTGTTGAGAGTGTGAAGATAGAAGTCAGAAGCTCTGAGGAGTTCTGAGAAGCTCTGCTAGGTGGGCATTGAGCGTGTGTGTGCAAGGAATGCACAGAGGAAGGAACTCTACCGTGAGTTCAAGGAAACATAATCACTGAGGATTCAGGAGGGCTCTGCCAGGTGGGCATCGAGCAAGTGCATAGGTGCACAAGGATCCAGAACTGCTGAACGTTCTGTGGAGAAGAGACTCCGCTAGGAGGGCGTCGAGAAAGTGTGCAAGCAGGCACAGGAGAACAGAGAACTCTTTGACTTCTGCCATTTGAAGGGAGAGTCCGAGGAAGGATCTTCATTGAGTTGCTGAACACCCAAAGAGACTCTGTAAGAGGTTTATTGAGCAACAGAGAGCTAGGAAGGCATTTTCTTCTCCATCTGTAGGAGGAGAAGGACAAAATCCCTCAAGGGGTCTGAGTGGTTGTGAAAGCTCAGAAGGGATAGCACCAGTGGGTGCGTGAGAAGACTCTGCAAGAGCGCAGATGTCAGAATCCTTTAAGGGTTTGAGAAAGACAAGATCAGGAAGGATAGCGCTTTTATGCACACAGGCGAACTCAGAGACTGAAGGAGTTCACAGAGGAAAGAAGGCAAGGTCGAGGCCTTGGAGAAATCTAAATTCTTCCAAGGTCGGGAAGAAAGCACAGAAGCTCTGGAGGGAGCAGCATCAACCATCAGATCGGCAACAAAGGAAATCTAGACCATTGAGGAGATTTATATCCAGGAGGAACCACAACAGGTGGAAACGGTGATGAGGATCTGGGTCATTCGTTCGGGAGCGGACACGTGTCACAAGATTACCCACATTGGGACCTCGAGCACTGGAGGTTGGAAGAAGAAGTCGTTCAACTTCACGAGTGGCGAGGAGGCGAGAGCTCCATGTTGTGGGGCCTAGCTAATGTCATCTCAGTATATCGGTACTCGAGAATGACATGGGGCCAAAGGAGTCGGCAAGCGGACAGGTGGCACCTCGCATCTTGGGATCTCGCCAATGGAAGGGTTGAGAAATTTGTGTTCAAACTCGCGAGGCGCGAGAACACGAAGGAGCGAGAGGATCGGGACCGTCCATTTAAGGGGACACATGTCGGGGATCTAAGGATCTCGCGAACTCGAAGGTTCGCAGGGTAAAGTCCCAAGTGTTGGGTACCCCAAATTGCGAGGACGTGAGGAGCAAGAAGGAGGATAACCGTTGGATCTGGATCGCGGAAGGACCATTGGATCCGCACGTGGGATCGTGCATCAGAACCTCACGAGAGAAGACTCGATAATTTGGCCACAGAAATCGTGAAGTCGTGAGGGAACGAGGTCACGAGGTTCGACATCTCAGGTAGGACTGTGTGGGCCATAGCAAGCCCGCGAGTGGAATACAAGTGGCACGAAGACCTCGGGATCTAGCCATGAGAAGTCCCAAGTATTGGCATTAGGATTCATGAGTTGCGAAGGTCCGGAGTCTCAGCGAGACAAAGGACCGTTGAAAGTTCAACTCTCGTGCGCCTCAGCACTTCGGCACATCGTGTGTCGAGAGTTGGAAAATCAAGGGGTTGATATAGAAAGTCGCAAGGCCGTGAGGGAGGTAAGGCCACATACATGGGAGTAGTGGTCCTATGGTGGAAGATTAGCCACGAGGGCTAGCGCATAGGAGCCGAGAGCTCATCAGTGATTGGGGACTCACGAGGACAGTGGTTTGTGGCAACGAAAAGTCAGAAACCCCGAAACCCCGATAGTGAGTCGGGATAAATTCGGCTAAGTGTAGAAGCCGAGACAGGTGAAGAGAAGACCTGTGGATTGGGTCAGGAATTTGCATAGTGATTCCGGTAGGGGTTCCAATGAGCCTCTTAGGCTCAGCAGAGGGGTTTTGAGAACGATCCTGTGAAGCTGGAGAGCGCGACAGGGCAAGTTCGTGACTCTTTGCATCATGTTACTTGATCATTATGATCCTATTAGTTAGTGTAGGAGTAGATAAAATAATAAGTCCACCATACGAACAACTAGATATTTTCATTTTTTGAGCTCATAAATAATCAGAGAAGACTACCGACAGGCTACAGGTTTGCAGAGGAGTAGTCGTACGGGATCATTCATAAAAATGCACTGGTATTTCTGGAGTATCTCCTCAAAGTTCCATTCATATGCCCATTTCTAAATATGATTGGCCAGTGCTTTGTCTCCAAATATATGTAGACCAAGCTTCCATTCATTGTTCTGACCTGCACTTCAAAACATTCTTAATATTGCCTAAATTTACGCTACCTTAATTTTGCATTGTTATTTTTATTAAAATAAAATGACAAATGGTGTGAATCCACATACTAAGTGCATTTGCAGACTACAGCGAGAACGGAACTCTGTTGCACTGTTGAATACTCAGTCAACAACCTAAATTTGGTCTGTGGGGATGGCAATGCAAGTCTTCATCTATAGCCAAAGAGAATTGTGCCCTTAGATGCCTCAATGTTGTTTGCTATGAGCACATTTACGGAGATGATCCACTAGAGGAAGGGGAAGTAGACTACAAACGAGGGTGAGAGTTCAAGTACTATATGCAAAGGGTTTATCAAGATTCAGCACTAGACTAATTTGGTCTGCAATCTGTAAGCTATAGCTAGAAATGCCTCAAGGATGCAGTTTATCGGTCGTTGTTTGTTTGTGCTAGTGCTATTTTACTGCACCTTCACATCTTCGGCAGGAAATTCTCCTCGTCCAATTATAGATCATCATGGTTGGAATCTTTATGCACGGGTGAATGTGTCAATATTACATCTCTGCAGCCATATATCCCGGAAGTAGAAAGGGACCATACCATATTCAATGGAGGAGCATTTCAAAGAACACCCGGGTAAATTGTTTGCAGGTTTTAAACGTATCACCAAGTGGATATGCATTACATTTTCAGATTTGCAGATGAGGAGGACGCGTGCAGTTAAATTTTCATGAACAGATGGAAGATGGCAGAGTAGAGCACTTGGAAACATAAGATAAAGACAAATTCCAGATTTCTTGTAACAAATCGAATTGTTTTTTACTCCAAAAAGTTTGAGTCCATCCTCTAAGCAAGCTTGAAGAGTTTTAAAACTGATTTGATTTTATTTTTATTTCTAATGATATCCATCATATTTATTTCTAGCAAACCGAGCATAACTGAGGGGTAAATGTTTGAAAGAGATTGATTCCATATTTATAGCCATTGAAATAGCAGACGAAAGTTTCATTCCAGGGTACGCATGGTAATTGGATTTCAGGTGGCAGTATAGTGCAGATTTTAAGAGGATAAAGGTCACAGATTTTGAGGCATAAAATATACTTACTATCCGAGTTTGTGATGTTTATGCCATTTGTATAACAATTGATAGTGCTAGCGAACATCCAAGGTGGCACTCTATCCTAGAATTTTGGAGCATTTTTCAAGGTCTAAAGTCAACTCTTTGTAGATGGATCAACACTTCCTTACGACAAATCCCTACTATGATTCACGTGTGGTGAGTAAATACTGTGAGAAATGGGATCTAACTCTGGAAGTTGTTGCATATATGTGGGGCCAATGTGACGATGAACTTATTGATGTTACCAATAAAAATTCCTTGTTCAAACCCCATGCCAGGTATGTTGTTTAGCGGATGGAGCCCGAGCTCTGGGAAAAAGTACCCACTCCTGAAAATCCATTCAGAAGGCAACTCATTGACCAGGTTGTATCGACTGCTTTACCAGAAAGTAAGAATCCAGATCAGGTCTCTGCAACAGTGAAAGCATTCATGATTGTTGATCTCCCACATGAGTTGATTGAGATCCTAGAAGAAGATTGTACTACAAAATTCTGATATCCTGTAGTGCTATTAAGGCCCGTGACATTGAAGGAACAGAGAGGGATCAAAATTGAATATGAGCTGGAGTTATTGAGAGTGTTGGAGAAGGGGTGACTAACCTCAAGGAGGGTGACGTTGTGCTTCCTGTATTTACTGGAGAATGGCTACGAATGCAGTGATAACATATTTGAGCTGGAATATAATTAATGTTCCATTATTTCATGCATCAAGTCCAGGTATTGGTTATCAGATCAAATATCCCGAAAATCCCTCATACAAGCACACAATTACAACTTCAAATTCATTCAAGTGGCAAAGGATGGTCGAAACTCCAGTTTGGAAAGAAAAGTTATCATACAGGTGTGCATTTTAACTCTCAAATAGCTTAAATCCGGGTTTTTTGATCAATACTTGAACAATTATTGGCTCAAAACTCGTTTACAGGTTTGTTGAGTCACATTTCTTGCTTAGTCTTTGCCTAATTAACTGAAGGTTATCTATATTCTCTCTGTGTTTAAAATTTTCATTACATTTGAACTCCAAGTTTTGCCAATAAAAGTTGAGTCTATTCTCATAGACAGGATTAACTTGCTTGAATCAAATGTTAAAACTTTAAGTTTGTCTTTCGTCCTCAATAGCACTCTTAGTTACAGATTTGGTCATTAATTTAACTCACAGGTCAAAACCATGACTCATGTCTTCTGTCGAAAAACACTCATGTTGTTGAGTCACAATTTTAGCCATTTTTCAAAACTAAAGGATTATTATTTCATCAAACCCTTGATTCGAGTCTTATTATACTACCCAATTTTGTTGATGAATCATAGTCTATTATTGAGTTATAGTCTCTTGCCGAGTCACACCTTTTTGACCCTTGACCTATCTGTTCATCAATTGCATGCATAATCCCTGGATTTGAGGGACACATCAGCAGTCAATTATGGCAAAGTCTGGACCGGCCTTAAGGGCCGAGGTTGATGGTGTTTGGTACTTGGAGGCACATCCAGAGGTAGCGGACTTTTTCAAACAAGCGGGGGTATTCACATACTGTAAAAAACTGACCATTTTTCATCAACAAGTAGGTGAATCTTTTGCAATTGTATATGATGGAAGGTCTGCCAAGATAGGAGAAGAAAGAGATCAAAGAGGAAGCTGCAATTTGATCAGGTAGAAGATGTACCTACAGAGGGTAATCTACTAAACCTACCTTATTCTAATTCAGATCCAGAGGAAGAGCAGCAAGAAGAGCCTGGTACACAGTAGCAACCTATAGAGGGTGAACCATATCTTGTTTTCCCTACTCCTACCCCTCCAGAGGAGCAGGAACCTCCAGAGATAGCACAATCATCTGTTGAACCTACTATAAGATACATCAATATTTCACTATGGGTCAACCAGTCTGATCGCAGAGCCAACTTGGTCAGCTCACCTTGCATCCATGGTGATTGCAAGACAAAGAGAAGACACAACAGGTCACTACAACGTTTTTGTTGGCGATATCAGCCCAGAGTTTATAGATGCATCTCTCTTTACATGTTTTTCTATTTATCCAAGTTGTTCAGATGCAAGGGTTATGTGGGATAAAAAATATGGCAAGACAAGGGGATTTAGCTTTGTTTCCTTCAGAAATCAGTAGGACGTTGATTATGCAATAAAACAGATGACAGAAAAAACTCTTGGGAGTAGACCGATTCAGTGTAATTGGGCTACCAAATAAATCTCTGGTAATCAGAGTGACGAAAAACAGACCTCAGAAATGCAATTTGCTTCAAATGCATCAAATAAATACTTCAGCCAATGGTAGCACAGATCACAACATTTCAGCTAGAACTACAGTTGTGGGAATGGGAGGACAGTCACACCTAAGTCCAGTAAGAGAGAGAGGAGCTTCGTCTAGCAAGCCCTGAGGTCTTTGTACTCTTGTAGGTAATCGAGATTCATCAAATGCTGATTTTTGGGTAAGTTTCTGTTTTCGGTGGTTTAGGCGAGCCTGTGTGTTCTCATTAACCACCGAAATAGAGTATTTTCGGTGAATAAGGTGCCAAATTCTAGATACAGTTAACCATTGAAAGTTGTTTTAACCAGATCACTCAAAATTTTGCCCAAATTCCACATTTCTATGATATATTTGGCACGTGATATCTTTGAGTCTTGAAAGCAACTGTAGTGTCCCCAAGGCCGAGCCCCGATGCAAACTATGATCTGAAAGAGAATGTCAATATGTGTTATAGGCTGGTGAGCCAAGTTTTGTACAAGCCAGTAGGCTTATGTGTTTGTTAGGACAGGGATCCTAAGTGTTGAAGGCCAGGAGCCTACTGATGTACTTATATGTATGCAGATCAATTAATAAAATATAAACACCGCCAGTGCAGACCGACCACGATGAATGAGTGATGGGGGACTGAGCGTCCACAGAGTGGGCAAGGAACTAGGGGCTGGAAGGTGGGAAAGGGGCTGAGTGTTGAGCCTAGGGGGCTTAGGCCTGGAATAATATTTTAATATTATTCCTAAAAATCCATGTGCATATTATTTTTATCCTAATTCCTTTTGGAAAGACACGTGATTTCCCAAGTGGTGGGAGGAAGGTGTACGGATGGAACGCATGCAGTTCCAGGGTGACAAGTGTCAACCCTGGTGCATGGAAATATAAGCATCCAGCTGAACCATGGGAGGGGATTCTCATCCATTGGGACCCGAACCTCTGAGCGTGAAACCGGTATGACCTCTGCCAGAATACCCTAGTTCATCGCTGAAAATCGAAAAGTCGTGTTTGTTCTGCAAAAATTAGGTGTACGCCCTCTGTTCTGAGAGTGAAGAAGATTGTGTCCATCTGAGAAGCCAGTTGACTCTTTACCCATTCAAACCAGGGAGTCTGTGTAATTTCCTGCGTGGATTGTTGTCACACATTTCCAGAACCATCACCGTGAGATCATCCTATGATTGCTGAACCGGTTTGGGGAAGCCCGTGTCTATTTTTCCCCGTGGATTGTTGTGACCATGCAGTACTGGACTGCATGAGGCTTGTTGGCCTGTGAGCGACTCCTCCAGGTGAGAGAGTGCGCAGAGGGAGAAGAGAACTCCTAGAAGGAACCCTGTAGCTTCCATAGAGCCCAGAGACTTCCGGTCCGGTCTGTTCCTGTAACCCAAGGTAAGGGAGACTAGAAGCCGAAGGACTGTCTAGGTGATAGAGAAGGTGAACTCTCCTGGGGTGGAACAGGCATGTGGAGAATGAGGGTCTTTGGGAAGTGAGCGTGGGAGATTCCTGGGAGAGCTTTCTTCCTGATGGTTGTGTATGACGAAATTCCCTGTAACCTCAGCCTGAGCCTAGGATTCCTTGCCTTGGGGTGGAGCTCGGTCCCAGCTCGGGGGTGACCTATTGTTGAGC
>SNQJ01S0015671.1:202361-213375 GCA_010110895.2 Picea sitchensis | reverse complement strand
TTGGGAGTTAACACCGGGCTCTGAATAAAATCACAGTCAGAAACCGATACCTGATTCCACGAATCGATGACCTCCTTGATTAAATCACAGGGGCCAAATACTTCAGTAAGATTGATCTGAAGTCTACCTACCACCAGGTCCCAATAGAACAAACAGATGTATGGAAGACCGCCTTCAAGTCAAAGGAAGGCCTTTTTGAATGGTTGGTCATGCCCTTTGGTTTGACAAATTCTCCAGCCACTTTCATGAGGATGATAGATGATATCCTGCAACCATTCACCAATAATTTTGTAGTGGTGTATCTGGATGACATTCTAATTTACAACAAGACTTGGGCTGAACACTTGCAGCATATACAATAGGTTCTGCACACCCTGCGGCAGCACAAGCCATACACCAACTTGGAAAAATTCTCCTTCGGCATGGACAGGGTCCATTACCTGGGCTACATCATTGATCAACATGGCATACATGTGGATCCAGCCAAGATCCAAGTCATCTGTGACTGGCCATCCCCAACAACACTCACTGAGCTTCGGAGCTTCTTGGGGCTTGCCAATTTCTACCGCAGGTTTGTGTTCGGATTCTCCCATATTGCATGGGCCCTCAGCCAAATAAACATGAGTGGTGGTAAGGAAAAATTTGTGTGGGGTCGATCCCAACAACAAGATTTCAATGATTTGTAGCAACGCTTGTGATCAGCCCTAGTACTTTCACTACCAAACCTGCAACATCTCTTTGAGATTGAGACAGATGCTTCAGACTATGTTGTGGGCATCGTTCTCACTCAACACGTCCACCATGTGGCCTATCATAGTGAGACACTATCAGATACTGTCCGTAAGTACCCTATTTATGACAAAGAAATGTACTCCATTGTGAAAGCATGCCGCCAGTGGAGACATTACATTCTTGGGAAGGAGACAATCATCCACACTGATCATAAGCCACTGTAGTTCATGCAAACACAGGTAAAATTACAGAATGAGTGCCATCAAAAGTGGTCCACATACTTGCAACAATTCCACCTCAACATCAAGTATAAAACAGAAAGCACCAATTGCGTCGGTGATTTCCTCAACAAACCACCAATCGCGACACTCACCACGGTGCTAAAATCTTGCGGCCATGAGACATCTAGATGGCCCCAACTCTATGAGACAGAGCCTGACTTCGCCACCACCTACCAAATGTTTGGTGCAAACACAATTGTCTATAATTTCCATCTTCAGGATGGGTTGTTGTGTCATCTGGGTCATATCTGTGTTCCATAAAGTCAACAAGCAAAGATGATCTGGGAATCCCACTATAGTCGGGTGGCAAGACACTTCGATGTCGAAAATACAGTGGTGATTCTACAGAAACATTTCTACTGGCCAAAACTTCGACAGGAGGTCAACAAGTATATCAAGTCCTGCACTGCCTACGCTATTGCTAAACTGATCACTAAGAAACAGGGCATGTACACCCCTCTTCCTCCACCCACTCTTGACAAGCCATGGGAATCCATCTCAATGGACTACATGTCAGGCCTCCCATCCACTAAATGAGGAAATGACTATGTTTTTGGGGTTGTTGATCTCTATTCTAAGATGGCAATTATGATTTCCTGCAAGAAGAGCATCACAACGAAGGCCACTGCTAAGCTCTTATTCGAACGAGTCTAGGTACATTTTGGAATCCCACAAACCATTGTCTCAGATCAGAATAGTCATTTTCTCAGCACATTCTGGTCAAGCCTCTGGTCACTGCTGGACACCAAGCTCACCAAATACATGGCCTTCCACCCCCAGACAGATGGCCAAACTGAGGTTGTAAATCGAATGATTGTGCATATCCTTTGCATGTATAATTCAAAGCACCCTCATACATGGGATGAGAGCCTTCCCTATGTCCAGCATAGCTACAACCGAGCCTTGCATAGCTCAACTGGCCAGAGCCCTTTTCAAGTGGGGTTGGGATTCCAACCATTGGGTCCCATAGATGTTGCACTTCCCCTTGCGGTCACCTCAACTGAATCATCTCCTACTCCAACTGAAGCTGAAAAATCCACCCAGTTCATTGAGTAGATCCAACACATCCTCCAAAAGGTTCAGGATATCCTACAAAAGTCCAATTACAAGTACAAACAATGCCATGATCAACATTGGGTGCCACATAAGTTTCAAGTGGGCGACAAAGTTTGGTCGCACTTGTAGAAAGAACGCCTTACAGGACCCCATCGAAAGCTTCGCCCACTCCATTATGGTTCGTACACTATCACCAAGGTTGTGGGGGATAATTCTTTTGAGCTCAACATTCCTCTTTTCCTTTGCCTGCACCCAATGTTCAACGTGGATCTCCTTCACCCTTGTTTCCCACCATTATTGGACACCTCAGAAGTAGCAAAACAGTTGACACCAACAGAGATCAACCCCAAATACATACAATAGGAATCCAATGATCAGATTGTGGAAAGACAAATGAAGGGCACTTGACAACAAAGGATCCATCTTTATCGAGTCATCAAAGTAGGGCAGCTCCTGCACCAAGGCAAGTGGCTCACCCGGGGCCAAATTCAACAGAAATTTCCTCATCTGATGGGGGACCTCAATGAAATGGAAACCATTGCTTTCTAAGGAGGGAGGATTGATCCAGATAGATATCGGTGGCCACCGACCTTTTCCAACTGGCTCAAAACAGTTTTTTGACAATTTTGGCAATTTACTATTTTTAGCAGTTTTAACTTCTGGGGTCATTGTGAGGGCCTAAATGAAATTTTTTATGGATAGAGCTCCTCAATTATATCCAAATGCATGATTGATCCCCCAAAATTAATCTCCTCGATGATACCTTTCCAACGGGCTATCACATGCCTAAAACAAAGATCGTATGCAAAAGTTATGAGCCTGGGAAGTTGATGTACTAACTTACCCAAACGGGGCCCACATGACTTTTGGCACTTCATATCCTAGGGTTAGGTTTTTGGATGTATAGGGTTTTTGAAATTATTTATTATTGTAAAAAGGCCATCAGAGTCTCATTGTAACCTTCTTCTTGAGAATGCGCATTGCCGTCACATCTCTTCTCAGAGATAAGCCCCCACCATTCCAGCAAGCTTGTTTCCGTTGCATTTTACAGTTTCAGCTTATTTCGTTATTGAATAGAAAACCAGTTTTACTGTATCTTTGTTATTTTGTGTTAAGAACTTGTTAATAATCTGTATTCATTTCATTCTACTCATAAAATATGGATCAATGGGATCATGGAAGAGTACAAATACATCTTCTCCTCACCCACCAGGGTATTGACGCACTACCAAGTCAAGCATCCATTTGATCTGACCATTGGTGCACCTCTACCTAATGGACCAGTCTATCGCTGCTCGTCGATGGAAAATGACAAAATCAAGCATCAGATCCAAGAGCTGCTTCAAAATGGGCACATCATACCCAACTCCTCCCCTTGCGGAAGCCCCATTGTACTAGTGCAGAAGAAAGATGAGACCTGGCGACTCTGCATTGATTATAGAGAATTAAACAAAATCACAGTTAGGAATTGATACCCAATTCCCTAAATTCATGACCTTCTTGACCAACTGAAGGGGTAAAATTTCTTCAGCAAGATTGACCTAAATTCTGGCTACCACCAGGTTCCCATCGAGCCAACTGATGTATGGAAGACAACTTTCAAATCTAAAGAAGGTATCTTTGAATGGTTGGTCATTCCTTTTGGCTTAACAAATGCACCAACCACTTTCATGAGGTTGATGGATAATGCATTGAGACCCTTCACCAACTCTTTTTTGGTGGTATATTTGGATGACATCCTCATATTCAACAGAACTTGGGAGAAGCACATGCAACATATTCAGCGAGTCTTGAGCACTCTGTGGCAACACAAGTTGTATGCCAACTTGGAAAATGTTCCTTTGGCATGAACATGGTCCAATAATTGGGCTACATTTTTGATGAGCATGGGGTACATGTGGATCCAGCTAATATTTAAGTGATCCGTGACTGGCCAGCCCTGACCACACTAACCGAGCTTCAGAGGTTCTTGGGACTTGCCAACTTCTACCGATGGTTCATGTTTGGATTCTCCCATATTGTATGGGCCCTCAGCCAAGTGACCAAGGGTAGTGGTAGAGAAAATTTTACGTGGAGGAAGGCACAACAATGAGCATTTGATGATTTGAAGAATAGCTTGTGCTCAACACCAATACTCTCCTTACTCAATCTGCAACAACCATTCGAGATTGAGACTAATGCATTCGACTATGTTGTAGGCGCAATTCTCACACAACACAGTCATTTGGTATCATACCATAGTGAGACACTCTCAAATACTGTATGGAAATGCCCCACCTACGATAAGGAAATGCATTCCATTGTAAAAGCCTATCGCCAATTGAAACATTACATTATGGGAATGGAGACATTCATCCACACTAATCATAAGTCTCTGCAATTCATACAAACACAAGGAAATTTGCAAAACGACTTCCATCGGAAGTGGTCCACCTACCTACAACAGTTCCATATCAACATAAATTATAAGACATGGAGCACAAATCGTGTCACTGACTACCTCAGCTGACCTCCTGTGGCTGCACTCACCATCGTGCTATAGTCTTATGGGCATGAGACACTTGAGTGGCCCCAACTTTATCAACAAGATCCAGACTTCGTCACCACCTATCAACTCTTGGGTATAGGCACAAATGCCTCTTATTTTCACATTCAAGATGAACTGTTATGCCAACTGGGCCATCTCTTTGTTCCTGCAAGCGAGCGTGAAAATATGAATTGGGAATCTCACTACAGTCGGATGGCAGGAAACTTTGGCATGGAGAAAACTGAGGTCGTTCTATAGAAACATTTTTGTTGGCCAAAACTTTGAGAGGACGTCAACAAGTATATTAGATCTTGCACTTCTTGTGCCATTACCAAGCCAACCATCAAGAAGAAAGGCTTATACACCCCTCTTCCTACTCTTGAGAGGCCTTGAGAATCCATATCGATGGATTACATGTCTTTCCTTCTGTCCACCAAGAAAGGAAATGATTGAGTATTTGTGGTGGTTGATCAGTTTTTGAAGATGACCATTATCAAATCCTACAAGAGGAGCATTACAATGACATACACTACCAACATTTTCTTCGAATGAGTGTGGGTCCATTTTGGGATACCACAGACCGTCATCTTTGATCAGGACAACAGGTTCCTCAACACATTTTGGTCGAGTCTTCGGTCCTTGTTGGACACCAAGCTCACTAAATCCACTTCCTTTCACCCTCAAACCAATGGCCAAACAAAGGTCGTCAATCGGATGATTATGCACATCCAATGCATGTATAACTCTAATCATCCACATACATGGGATGAGAGTCTTCCCTATGTTCAACACAGCTACAACAGGGCTCTCCATAGCTCCACCGAACATAGTGATCCGTATTTTATGTAAAATATGGATCACATATCCCCTTTCAAGTGGGGATGGGATTCCAACCCTTGGGTCCCTTTGATGTTACACTACCTCTTGCAAAAACACAGGAAGATTTTTCCCATGTTTAGTCTGAGGCTGACAAAGACACCAGATTCATTAAGCAGATTCATCACATCCACCAAAAGGTCCATGAGATTTTGCAGAAATCCAATGCTAAGTACAAGCAACACCATGATAAACACCGAATACCACACAATTTTTAGGTGGGAGACAAAGTTTGGTTACATTTGCAGAAAAGCGCCTTACAAGGCCCCATCAAAAAATTCTCCCTGGGCCTTACACTATCACCAACGTTGTGGGTAGCAATGCTTTTGAGCTCAACACTCCACCCTTCCTTGGATTGCACCCAGTGTTCAATGTGGACCTCCTTCGACCATATTTTCCACCATTATTGGACACATGAGAGATTGCAGAACAACTAACACCAATAGAGCTCAACCCCGACTGTATGGAACATGCATCCACTGATCATATTGTGGACACACATGTCAAGGGAACTCACCAGCAGAGGATCCAACTTTATCAGGTTGTCAAGGAAGGGAAGCTCCTACACCAAGGAAAGTGGCTCAATAGGGGCCAAATTTAGCAGAAGTTTCCTCACTTGATGGGGTCACTCAACACAATGGAGAACATTTCTTCCTAAGGGGGGATAATTGATCCAGGTGGATATTGGTGACCACCCACCTATTCCAACGGGATCCTCTTGGAAGTTTTTAGTTCAACATGTTCTTCTATAATTAATTGTAATTGTTGGTTTTACACTTATGGGGTTGTATGAATCCCTACACAGCTTCTAGATGGAGATTGGTGGCCTCCCACCCAATCCAACTGGCTTATTTTGAATGTTTTCATGTTAGTACATCTTTATATACTTCCAGGGCCATTTTGGGGCCCTAAACAATGTTTTTTTGTCTTGCCACTATCAAATTGTAGACAGAGTTTGATTTTGACCACATAATGTGTAGTTCTTGAAAATACTTTTCCAACGGGCTATCATGCGCCTTAAACAAAGGTCGTATGCAAAAGTTACGACCTCGGGAAGTTGAGGTACCAACTTACCCATCGGGGCCCACATAATTTTTGGTGTTTCACCTCCTAGGGTTATATTTTTGGATGTATAGGGTTTTTGCATTCATGAGTAATGTTGAAAAGACCTCTAGAGGCACATTGTAATTAGTCTTCTCAGATGGATGCATGTAGCATACACATCTATTCTCAGAGATAGCTACCACCATTCGAGCAAGTGGTTTTTAGTTATGCAGTTTTACAGTTTCAACCTATTTTATTTATTCAATAGAATTTATTGTTCACTGGATATTTGTTGTTGTTCACCATTTCTTTGTGTTATTGTATTTGGTTTGTTATTCATTTCGTTCCACTCATAAATCTGGATAACTATGAGTCATTATTTTCAAAATAAAAAATGCATGTGGAATCTTATATCCTTACATAAAGGAAATAATCGAAACATAATCTTCTAGAATTTGTACTCAAATCGATCGAAGTCTTAGTCGACATAATATTAGTCAGTCAAACTTGAGTCAAGATGACTCGACTCATAGTCGAGTTTGTAATCAAGTTGACTCTAAAATATTTAGTGGGAAAAGAAAATAATCGACTAAGTCGAGTACAAGTCAAGTCGGCCCGACTTGTGAGTCAAGTCCACAATTTAGTTAGTTGAAAAGAAAAATATATTGTAGATCTGTTGAAAACCCAAGTCAAAGTTGAAAGGAAGGGGTTAAACGTGTGTCTTCTTCGAAGGAAGGTGATCCCCTCCGCCATTGTAATGTAATTTAGGTTCTACCCAACGAGATTGGTGCCTCGCCGACATTAGTTGATTTTTAGTCGACGGAATGAGTCATAAGTAAATCATAGTTAGTCATACATGAGAGAAATAGGAAAACAAGACTCACGAGTAGGAAAGCAGTGAATACAAACCAATTGAGAGAGAATTCATGATGAGAAGTGGTCAAAGAGAATTTTTACACACACACAAAGTTCTTAAAGAAAAGATGATGACAAGAACACTAAATTGATTGATCCTCTGAGTACAAGAGTTATAGAATAGTTTTTGGGTCATGACAACAAAAGAATGGTATGAGTGGTCGATAAAGCAGACCCTCTTGGATCCCATATCAAGAATCCTTTGAGAGTGACAACCTAATCGAGCACATGAGAAGTCTAGGTCTGTATTGAGCGACTGACTTGGAAATAGCCGTAGTCGTGGCGACTTTTTAAAGCCAGTTGATATTTGATAGATGAACGAAGATCATGGTGATCGAGGAGATGGGATCTGTAATATATAGTCACTTAGATATAGTAGATACTAATCATAGTAAACCTTGTATACATCTATCACCCTATCCAACTAGCCGTTGCGGCTGAGTTACCTTTGTAAAACTATATGCATGGGTGGTACACAATGAGGATACTTTTGTAGTAGTAGAGACCCAGAACATTGGTGCATGCTTGCTCAGGATCAACAAGGAATTGAGTGTGGGGGCAACGTTGGGAGATATCTTAGGCCCTTTTAATAGTCAACATACTTTAATACATAAGTAAATATAGGAATACATATGTAATAAGGATAAATAAAAGTAAAGATATGTAACAAAAGGTAAATAAACTAAACTAGTGATTAATTTGAGTGGGTACAACCTCTCCAACAATTTACCTTATGTATTTATACTCATGAATAAGGAATAAATGGTGGATTGATTTACCTTTCCAATTACTCTCTTTGTTTGTGAGTATGTGTGTGTTATGCTTATAATGTAGTCTCTCTGTGAATGTCGTTGTAATCTACAAGATTACAATAGGATTCAACAACTCTTCTCGAGGTTGCCACTGCACAGGTCATGGTAATTAGTAGGTTTGATGCAACATTGCATTGTTTTATCAATGTTGACTCCAATTTTTCAGCACAAACATTTCAAATTGTATAATCAACCCATTCTTCACATTTCACCAGTTGGAATTAGGATTAATAATTATATGTAATAAATGATTAAGGGTTTAATAGGGCTAGAGTTAACTTAATAAAGTTGTGGGTGTGGATCCACATTTGTCTTCTAGTGGCCACACATATATTTATCCACATGGTATATGTGGTCATTATCTTGATAAACAATTGTATCATAGGGTAGGTTGTAGATAAGGATAATCCTATCATACAAACGTAAAACATATCCTATGTCTTGTATCTGCACTTCAAAATTTGTAATATCCCAGTTTTGACACTTGAATTGTAATGTAATAAATCATGTATATTTTTTGTTATGTGGTTTATGTGATGGGAATTAATCCCCATGGGATGAAATATAATGATATGATGTCATAAATATTCCTAGTGTGGAGATCAAGGCCAATGAGCAACTAGTGAATGCATAGGAGTCCTAGTGGTGGGCTATGTTTACAATGTGGTGGGTGTGTTTTCCATGATATTCTCATGTATATGTAAGAGAATATATGAAAAGGAAAAAATATTGCACAATAATATAATATCCACCAAAATGGTTTCTTGAGGGAGAAACAAGGAGACTATGATACCACAAGACAGGAAGATGAAAGGGGGTTATTGGGTGATTTACCTTGTCATTATACTTTATAGTACTATCCTTTCTTACAAGATATATCATCAATATTTGACTTGTGGGTATGTACTAAGTACAAGTGTCATATATTTTATGTCCTTGGGAAGAGAGAGGAATTCCATGAAACAAAAATGTATTCCATTGTCTTTTCCATGAAAATTCTACCATCATTGGCGAGAGAGGAAACCATTCATTGGCATGGAGAGGAGACACGATACCATGCCATGGGGATGTTTCTCCTTGGTTTTCATGGGTGTTGTGATTTTTATGGAAAGGGTTTCCCATGTGTTTTGTGTCTCGTAAGAGTTGATGGAAGTCTGAGAAACTTATTGCAAAAAATGTGGAGGAAAATGAGAGGTTTGGAGAGAAATAAAACACCTAACATGTCCATAGTAGCTAAGACAATACCTTCATACATACAACTTTGTTATCGTTTCTAATTGACTATTAAAGGTCAATTGTTTTTGTCCCACATTATTTACTAGAATGTAGACAATAGATTGGGCTATTTTTGCACTTACCAAAGAGAAGTCTAAGGGACTGTTGAGCAATGAGGGAGTGGGTCTTACTTATGTTATGTGAGGCAATGGAAGAGAGTAATATGGATGGTTTGAGTGCTAGAAGAGGGCTCGAAGAGCCCTATATCGAGTATATTATCTTGTGATAAGAGTAATGGGTTGGTTTGGGTGATCTTATATCCCCATAAGAAGTTCTTTCACTTTGGTGGTATCATGTTCTAGCTCCGAGGCATAATCCATGGTTGATTCCTATGACTAGGTGGAAAATCACTCCCCAGCAACAAGTTTGGTGGACATGGTTTTATTTGTAGATAATTATTCATGGTTGATTTATTTGTGGAATGTTTCTCTATTTTGTTAATGCATTGAGTTCAAAGGGTAATAAAAGAATTCATAATATGCATTGTTATTTCCATTATTGCTCTATATTTGCATAAAAGTTTTATGATGTGTTGTTGTAAGAGATTAAATTTGGCTTGAGATATTTTTTATGAGGTAAAGTAACTTTGTGGGTAGTGCTTGATAGCCAAGGAAGGCATCTTGGGGATGTTATAGAATGATAGAAAATAAATTTGGATTTGCTATATAGTACCCCATCACCTAAAAATTAGTAAAGAGGGGTGCTAGCAGGAAATAACCTCCCCTTTAATTACACCAGGGTTCAGAATGTAAGAAGAGAAAATAACCATCTAAAAGATAATTAATTCTCAAAACTACCCCAAACATACCAAAAATAGTATAAATAAAGAAAAGAGAAAGGCGATTAGGTAACTATACCTCTAATCCCACATTTGGTGATGACCTCCTCGCGCTTGGAAGTTCCACTAACTGCACACCTCCTCCCAAGGATGACCTGCATCTAAATATTGACAAACAGAGAATGAAAAGCATATTATTCCATATATAAGTTAGGTTTAGATGTTAGAATGTCAAGAATAAACCAATAAAAGTATTCAAGACACCATCATTTGGGATAGAAAAATGTAATTCTTTTATTCATAACATGAAGATTATACCTTTACAATCTAAGTCGGCCACCATTCCGCGAACTTGGTTCGGGCTCCTCTTCACCATGATCCAAGTGCACCTTGTATGAACTTCTCCTGTCAACCTTTTGATCTCTTCTGTAGTGTCCCCAAGGCCGAGCCCTGTTACAGATCATGATATATGCAATGGATTGTAAATGTGTTCTATAGGCTGGTGATCCAAGTTTTGTATAAGCTGGAAGGCTTATGTGTTTGTTAGGCCAGGGAGCCTAAGTGTTGAAGGTCAGGAGCCTGCTGATGTACTTGTATGTATGCAGATCAATTAATAAAATATAAACACCGCCAGTGCATACCGACCACGATGAATGAGTGAAGGGGGACTGAGCGTCCACAGAGTGGGCAAGGAATTAGGGCTTGGAAGGTGGGAAAG
>SNQJ01S0015671.1:175445-194707 GCA_010110895.2 Picea sitchensis | reverse complement strand
GGGGCTGGAAGGTGGGAAAGGGGCTGACTGTTGAGCCTAGGGGATAAGCCTAGGGGGATTAGGCCTGGAATAATATTTTAATATTATTTCCTAAAAATCCATGTGCATATTATTTTATCCTAAGTCCTTTTGGAAGGACCTGTGATTTCCCAAGTGGTGGGAGGAAGGCGTACGGATGGAACGCATGCAGTTCCCAGGGTGACAAGTGTCAACCCTGGTGCATGCAAATAAAATAGACGAAGTAAGCCGTGAGAGGGGTTCTCGTCCATTGGATCCGACTGCCCTGGGGAAGAGCTGTGTAAGCCTGTTTGCAAGAGACCTGCGTGGAATCCTGATACAGGGAGGAAATCCTGTGTATGCCCTGAGAAAACCATGTACACCATGTCCCGTGAGCGTGGAGTCTGTGTGTGTCTCTGAGGATACCCGTGTCTCTAAGAAATCCCATGTCTCGGAGGAAACCCGTGTGTGCGTTCCTTGAACGAGAAGCCTGTGCTGAATTGAGTGGAAGTGTCTGTGTTATTCGGTGAAGCTGAGCTAGCCTGTGCGTGGAGCCCTATTCCGAAAACTTCACCTTGAGATCATTCTGTAATTGCTGAACCGGTTTTGGGAAGCCTTTTTCTGTGTTCCCCGTGGATTGTTGTGACTATGCAATACTGGACTGCGTGAGGCTTGTTGATCTGTGAGCGACTCCTCCAGGTGAGAGACTGCGCAGAGGGAGAAGAGAACTCCTGGAAGGAACCCTGTAGCTGCCATAGAGCCCAGAGACTTCTGGTCCGGTCTATTCCTGTAACCCAAGGTAAGGGAGATTGGCAGCCGAAGGACTGTCTAGGTGACAGAGAAGGTGCACTCTCCTGGGGTGGAACATGCATGTGGGGAATGAGGGTCTGGGGCAGTGAGCGTGGGAGATTCCTGGGAGAGATTTCATCCTGGTGGTTGTGTATGTGCTATCTTCCCCATAACCTCAGCGTAGCCTAGGATTCCTTGCCTTGGGGTGGAGCTCTGTCCCAGATCAGGGGTGACCTACTGTTGAGCTGATGAACAGTGTGGTCTAAGGCTGGGAGGTTCGTGGAAGGCATGCACTTGGTTGGTGATTTCTGCAGCTGTTCAAAGATAAGTATCTGAATTATGTTTTTATCACATTTGACATGATTGTGTTGTTTAAGTATCATGTTTTCCGCTGTGTAAATGAGTTACTGTTGAATTCTATGGCTTGTTTAATTATAGCAGTAACTTATATATTTTACCCTGGGAATTAAGTGTGTTTAATTGTGTTAAATGCATGTGTTTTATAATATGTATGAATCATGTATAAAATCCCTGTACAGATTGGTAACAGAGAGAGGTTTGAAAACCTCGGTAGTGAAAGGGTACACTACATCTTCTATGGAAGTGAATGGGTTAAATGGAGGAAGAAGGGGCTAATGAAGGAATGTTGAGGCAATTTCTCACAAAAGGCAGCAATATCTTGGACAAGGAGGGGAAGTGAAATCGGGCAAAGTTTCACCGCTCTTATGCTTAGGTATGAAATGAGACCCCAACACCTCATTTATTTATTTATTTGGCTGACGGGCTATATCAGGTGGATTAGTTGGTTATTTATTTGGCTGACGGGCTATATCAGGTGGATTAGTTGGCAAACCTCCAATAGCCCATCAATTTCAACAAATTCCTTGGAACTTTTTATTTTTTGCAACTTTTGCTAGTATATGTGGGTTGTAATGGTGCAACATGCATATGTATGGGAGTTGTAGTGGTGCAACAAGCGTATGTACGGGAGTTGTAGTGGTGCAACAAGCGTATGTACACGGGCAGTAATGGTGCAGGGTGTTTACAAGTTCTAAAAATTGGTTTTTTAAGAAGAGTTTCTCAACAGTGCTTTGGTAAAAAATGCAAGAGGGCCAAGTCCATGTATGAATGTGTAGAGAAATTTAGGGCTATAACAAGGGGGTTGGATATGTGACAAAATTGTACTAGGATATTTCCTCATTGAAGTGGTTAGGAAATCCCTCCATCTCTTGAACAAGGTGGATAATACAATTCTTTTGATGTTCCATTGTAACACCTTGTGGAATTTCATGGTATATTTGGTTGAATGTGGTTAATGCAAGATATTGCATCTTAATAGGGATTCATAGATTAAGCATGCACGGGGAGTAATCAGAACCATCCATGGAACTCTTGGTCGAGTTTGACATAGGTAAGAATGTGATGAGTCTTCTTACCAACACATGATGTGTTTATGTTAGTGGTAGCATCAAACATGTACTTCTGCATTAACATGTGTCTATCATGTGGAATTCATTGAAAGCCTTATATCCCTAAGTTTACTTTAGTTAAATAGAATTAATTAAATTAAAAGTGTTTTTATTAGTGAATCAAGTTATTTAATAAAAGTGCTAAAAGTAATTAGCATGTAATCTAAGAATATAAATCTTAAGTGAGTGTGAGAAGTAATCTCAACCGTCAATCACTTTGGAGATTAGAAATAGATTATAACTCATGATTATAAAATCAAGGCTAGCGTGAAGACATTTCGAGACTTTTGGTGAGAGACCAAGGTCGAAGATAGAAAAGAAGGACTTTTTCTAGTGTGAGGAGTGTAGAAGAAAAGAAGGACTTTTGCTTGCAAATGAGTGAGGAGATCTCACTAGTTGGGTGAAGATATTTCATCTAAGTGTTGATGCAGAGAGGGTTGGATCATGAAGGGATGTGATTCAAGATCTTGGGTAGGTGGAGAATGACGTACTTCTATATATCAAACAGGTCAAAGAGAAGAGAGAGAAAATACAGTCGTAGGTGGGTTTCAATTGATAGAAGCCATAAGAAAGGGGCGCACTGTACAAAAGTTAACATACAAAGTTTCCATACATGTACGCAGGTTTCAGTGGAGACAATTGTGTATGTACATGGGTTTGCATAAGGAAATGAGCATACATATTAAAACTAATGTTGGTATAAGGTCGTACAACAACAAAGGAATTGTCAGGTTTGTCTGCAGTGTATATTATCTTAGTGGGCCATTTTCATTGTTATGGGAGCCCTAATTTGACCATAATAAAAGAATCTTAGGATTGGTTTTCCCTCTGGGGTTTTCCCATGGGTTTATACTCAAAAATATTGGTGTCTTGTGTGTGAGATTTTGGTTTCCCAGTTTATGCTTCCACTACATGTTTAGTTGATTACTCAATTGTGCTTTTAATAGATAAAGTGATTTTTTTTTGAGTTAAATTTCAGGCGTTGGGTTGAAGTGGTAAAATAAACATGGTATTATAACGTGATCTATGAAGGGAGGAAACCAAAAGAACATGGTATCAGAGCACATGCTCTCAAGAGGAAGCCAATCTTAGAAGTTGCATGCAAATTCATTAGATCTCAAAGAAGACCTTGTCAGATCTATAATCGGGACGCATAAATCGAAGGACAAATTTCAAGGAAACAACATTATTAAGGAAGAACCAGGGTGTTTGCATTTGTACGGAGGTGTAGGCGGGTCACATAAGGGTTAATCACATACATACATAGGTTGCAGTGGTGACAATAATGTACATACATGAGTTGTAGTGATGATAGTCACATACATGGCCATAGACGTTAGTACAGGGGTAGTTTCAGTAGAGGGTTATCATATCAAATCCTGGTGATGGAAATTGGATTGTGATTCGAGGATAAGATGGATGTGGTTTCGAGCTACATTCCTTCGAAGGAGAGGATCATGTTGGTGTTGATGGAAAATGAGATCTGGGAATTTTCCAATACTCATATAACTCCACCAAAATATGCAACAACACTGGTAATCCATAATCAAAAGGATGTGAAGGCCAAGTGCATCATTCTAGATGGAGTGATGGATCTTTTTATCCCTCATGTATTAGGAAAGAATACTTCCAGGGACATGTGGGAAGCTATGAAGAGTTTATTTCAGAGTAAGAATGAGAATCCCAAAATTGTGTTGTGAGAGAAGCTCATAGACACAAATATGATAGGATCAAATACAATGACAAGTTATCTCACCTGGATCTGATAGGTTCGAGATGAACTAGATGTAGTTGGGGAGACAATGGTTGATTCAGAGTTGGTGAGGACGACACTCAAAGTATTTAGGAAGGAGTGGACGTAGTTCATCAAAGGAATCGTGGCATGAGAAATGCTCCATGATTGGTCAAGGTTGTGGGATGAATTCATTTAAGAGGAACTTTGAGATGAAGATATTAATGGATGTCAGCGCAAGAATGATGATGAGAACCTTGCTCTTTCCAACCAGGAAATGAAGGGAAAGTTAAAGAATATTTTCAATGGAGAGTCTACCTCTCAAGACAACAACAAGAAGGAAATGAGAAAATTCAAGTGCTTTGCTTGTTGTAGGTTTGGGAATTATGAAGGTTAATGTTTGAATAGGAAGAAGGGTGGGAACAAAATGAAACCAAAGGTAGCAACATCGAAAAATACTCAATTGGATGAGTTTTGCAAGAAGTTTGAACAAAAAAAGTTCTTACTTGTTTCCCAGACTTTCATGGGCACCATATCAACTGGTGCATGGTTGATAGATAGTGGATCCACATGTCATACGATAGGAGCATGAGAGGTGTTCAAGATATTCATAGATTCTGACCTAGAGATGCATATGGAACTTGCTATGGTGACCAATAATGCAGTGAAGGGATTTGGAACAGTACCATTATGAATGGAGTCATGAGGTTTGTGTAGAGTGAAAAATGTGTTATGGGTGCCAGAACGAAAGAGGAGTGTGCTCTTAGTATTACTGATTGAGAATAAGGGATTTGAGGTTGTGTTTCAGGAGGGAAAGGTGTTGGTCAATACTATAGGATCTATCTCAAACAAAACAACAATTCTAGGATTTAGAGAGAGAAACTTGTATAGGATAAAAGGATATCCTATGCGAGCAGTTGCAAGCAACATACAAATAACAAGGAGTAGCTATCTCCAAAGTTTGAACAACTCGGAGGGATTCAAGCTTCAGGTTCAGGTAGGAAGGAGCAACCTTCCAATTTTTTCAAGGAGGATTCATGGTATGATATGATCATGAAAGATGCTGAGGAGAAGGAGGCTTCTAGGAGCATGTTCAGAGGAAGTAAGCCTTCAAAGACAATTCAAAGAGAGATGGTAGGGATAGCTTTCATGTTAGAGGGAGAAACCAATCAGATGGATTGGAAAGTAGGATTGGTAGAGGATTTGATAGCAAAGATAGAGACAACTCCAAGTGGGAGAAGTACCTTCCTCACTAAGAGGGAGTTTCTATGTTAGTGGTAGGATCATACATGTACTTTCACATTGACATGTGTCTCACATGTGGAAGTCATCGAAAGCCTTATATCCTTGATTTTACTTTAGTTTAAAGGGATTTATGAAAGTAAAAGTGTTTTTATTAGTGAATCACGTTATTTAAGGAAAGTGCTAAAAGTAATTAGCATGTAATCTAAGTATGTAAATCTTAAGTGAGTGTGAGAAGTAATATCAACCTTCAATCACTTTGGAGATTAGAAATATACTATAACTCATGATTATAAAAGTAAGGCTAGGGTGAAGGAGGAAGACACTTTGATGAGATATCAAGGTTGAGACTTTTGGTGAGAGACCAAGGTCAAATATAGAAAATGATTTTTTCTTGTCTGAGTGTAGAAGAAAAGATGGAATTTCACTTACACATGAGTGAGGAGATCTCACTGGTTGGGTGAAGATATTTCTTCCAAGTGTTGATGCGGAGAGGGTTGGATCATGAAGGAATGTGATTCAATATCTTGGATAGGTGGAGAAGGACTTACATCTAGAGATCAAACATGTCAAGGAGAAGAGAGAACAGAGGTAGCCACAGGTGGGTTTCAGTTGATAGAAGCCACCATAAATGGGTGTGTTCTACAAAAGTTGTTGTACAGAGTTTCCATACATGTATGTGGGTTTCGATGGAGATAGTCACATATGTAAGAGGGTTTACATAAGGAAAGGTGCATACACCTTGAAAAGCGTGTTGGTACAGGTTTGTACAACAACACAGGCATTGTCAGGTTTGTTTGTAGTGTATATTCTCTTAGTGGGTCATTTTACCTATTACGGGAGCCCTGATTTGACCATAATAAAAGCATCTTAGGATTGGTTTTCCCTCTGTGGTTTTCCAGGGGTTTATACCTGAAAATATTGGTCTCATGTGTGTGAGATTTTAGTTTCCTAGTTTATGCTTCAACTGCATGTTTAGTTGATTATCCAATTATGCTTTTAGTAGATAAGTTATTTTATTTTGAGCTAACTTTCAGGTGCTTGGTTGAAGTTGTAAATCAACATGTCTAACTAGGAGCTTTCAAATGTGTCAATTAATAGGTAAAACATCTTTCTCCTTTGAGCTGAATAACATACTTGCAATGGTATAAGGTATTGGAAATTACCCAAAGTGACCCAATAATTTTCATAAGTGTGTCTAGGCCTTATTATTACATAAGAATCTCATTGTCCATTGCAACACTAATTATGGCTCACAAAGTTTCTAAATTTTACTTTCAAAACCCTCAAAATGACCAAATCTTGAGAAATTACCTTCATATAGTCAATTGGAATATTTGTTGCACCCATAGAGATTGGGGTGGGATGGGAATCTTTGGAACTAACACATGTCTATGCTCTATGGGTCAAATGGGTTAGTTTATACTTTAAATGAAATGGCATACTTAGGAGGTGCTTTTATGTGATTGTATCATTTAGAGCTCCTTTTGGGAAGAAGAATTATAAACACAGACTTCAGAAACCTTAATTTTCACCCTCATTATGGTCAAAATTAAAGGAAATTTTGTTACATAGAGCATTGAAAAAATGTGGAAGGTTGTTAAGATCTTCCTAAATTTGAAAGGACATGGATTTAAATCTGACCTTAGTTTCAATTAGCATCTTATTTGGAGATTTCACATCCTCCTCCACAAAGGAAATACTCTAATTGAATTACTAAGGGTCCCATCCCTATTGTTTTTAATAAGAAGAATTATAACTATAAAAAAGAAGAACTACAACTATAAGTGACATATTTGACTCTCAAACCAAATATTCTCTCCCTTGGATTGAGTTGAAGGATCACTTTAGACTTTCCAAACACTATTAAGGTGACCTTGGATCATTTTTAAAAGTTCTTTTTGGACTCTCCCCTATTAAAGTTGCAAGGGATTCAATATCACAAACACTATTAAGGTGACCTTGGATCATTTTTAAAAGTTCATTTTGGACTCTCCCCTATTAAAGTTGCAAGGGATTCAATATCACAACTATTGGTTGAAGTGGAATTGGAATCAATCCAAGGCCTCCAAAAAAAAACATGAAATAGTTAATTAATATAGGTGGTTGTGTCATATACTTGTTTTGGATTCTTAACTTAATATATTTTAGAGGCTTAAAGGTAATAAATCCACATGTATCTCTCATAAGAGGCGTGTGGAAACCTTATATAGAGATATAAAAATGTCCTTTGTTTAGTCCCTTATCTTGAATGGGCCTGATAGGCCATATATTTGTCCATGTTGGAATTGCCTAGCTCCTATTCCACTTCTATCACAAACCAAAAATCTTTAAACATTTTTTTTGTTAGTTTTGTCACTTTGCTAGGAAGTCAATAAAAATGGGCATCTAGAATGGTTGGAGGGTATCGATACACAAGTTATATCCCTACATATATAGGTATGTGGAGACAACATAAAAAGTAAAGGCTAAAATAAGAACTATATAGGCACTTTTAGATCGTTTCAACAATGACATCGGGGTGAAATAGGGTTTCCCCTCTCTCCACATTCCACATTGTTTAGTTTTTAAATAGTAAACTATAGAAATGGATAAACAATTAAGGTAGGGGAAGAGTGAACATAGTTGGGATTATCATAAATATCTTGTTGTATGTATATGTTGTGATGCTAACAATTAGGACACTATGTAGTCGATAGAATCACTTTGAGGCCCTAGAGTCCCTTTTGCGTGGATATTGGGATGAAGGCGGGTGTGAGAAACAATAAGATTATATCTTTATAGTATCCTTCTTACTAAATAAGTGAACAAAAGAACTGCAAATCAACATCGAAGCCAAGATACTAGAGATAACCCAAAATTATAAATATCTAAGATTAGATTTGAATGAGAATATAAGGTGGGATGCATGCAAAAGGAAAACACTACAAGGAGGGTGGAAGGCATTATCCCCACTACAAAATACATGTAAGATAATAGAGTTTGAACACTAGAAAATGGTGTGCCCCTTCTTTCAAATGCTCATAACCTCAAAACTCCTTTATGGATGTGAACCTTATGGAGTGAGTACAAAAACACTTGATAAGAAGTTGTCTAAGACTTAAGAACACCACCCCTTATAAGATACTCATAGTTGAAATAAGAATTTACCTAATAGGATTGTAGGCATTGAGAAATTGATTATGTATAGACATAAAATGCAACCATGGACATTGACAAGATTCTAGTTAAAATCAACCAAAATGAGCTAAAAAGAAGGAAGAAAACATGGAGCTAACAATGGAGGGAATGGTTTGAAGAGTGGAATATAGAAGAAGAAAGGTGCCCATTGGATTAGAAGGCATTGGAAATCCATGCACAAGAATGTTAGGGAAAGGGGGAATGGAGAAAACATTCCAAAAGAAAACAACAATATTACCTAGATAACTTCAATGGACAAAGAAAACAACAATATTACCTAGATAACTTCAATGGACACTGGGAATCAAAGCAAAAATTGTTTGAAGTTTAACATCATATAGTGCGACAAACTAATAATAGCACAACTATGACCAACTCACATAGGTTGAGAAGAAAACTAGGAAGATGGGAATAACAAAAGCAGCCGTGGGAGGAAAGGGCATGTTAAGTATGTGGAAATGGGAAGGTAGAAAGTGAGAAACACTTTCTCCTACACTATGAAACATACTCGCAAATAAAGGAGAGGTTGAATTTACATATGACACACTCAAAATCAACGTTTCAAAATTCAGAGGCATGGTCAAGGTGAAACTCGGCTCATGCTTTCATAACCGGAAATAAAATCCTTTTTCTACAACAGTAACTTACTGCCCACCCAGGAATCGAACTTGCAATCACCTGAACCGATAAGCTATGGAAGCAGGCCACCCAGGAATCGAACTTGCAATCACCTGAACCAATAAGCTATGGAAGCAGGCCACCCAGGAATCGAACTTGCAATCACCTGAACCAATAAGCTATGGAAGCAGGCCTGGAATTTGAGGTCCTACAGCCTGTATTTTCATTTTGAGAACGTTTTTGACGGTTGGATTTAAATGCAAAACGTATAAAATGAAGTTCAGTTTAAATTAGAAACTGTAATTTTGACGTACGTTTGTGTATTTTGATAAACTGTCAAAAACTTTTGGCAGACATATTAATAAGAAATAAATGAAAGCAGCGGATTGAAGAAAAAATTCTCCAGAAGTTTGTAATATCTTCTAATACGAAATATTACTGTGAAAGTTTTCCATAGGCAGGAGATGCCGATAGGTGTGGGTCCTCATTAAAACTTAAAATAATACGAAACATAACTTTTAGCCGATAGCGATGGGTTCTCATAAAACTTAAAATAACAATACAGAGAGTATAAATAGGATTAATTAAATACCGCTTGTTATAGAAGAGGCTCCCATGGCCTAATGGATAAGGCGTCTGACTTCTAATCAGGCGATTGTGGGTTCGAATCCCACTGGGAGTGTTAACGGTAAATTAATTATTTCGCTCTCCGATTTTGTGATGTCTGTTAAGACTTTTTCGTTTTGTTGAATGCTGAGTCAATTTCGCCGTTCTCAGATTTTGTGACGTAGAAAGCTTCAAGGAATCCTTATTTTCATATCGATATTTAATGCAGTTGAAGGTTAATGTTAAATAGGAGGATTATGTGTGTTCGTCTAAACTCTGGGAAAACCTCTCGTCCACACAGACACAAACATTTAGACGTTTTGCTTGGCTGGGCTTGGCTTATCTTAGAAGATAGAGATATAGCATTGGTGATAGTTAGTTAGATCCTTGCTTTTAAGCCTATAAGGAAACTAATTCTTGTGTTACTCAATGAAATTTCATTAGCCACACTAAGTAGATAGCTGGAAGGAAAAAAATTACAAGCCAAAGGATCACCACAAGTATTGATTTGTAAAACAAAAATAATCCTTATGAGTTAATCTAGTATACTTAGCTTGTAAATAACCAAATAGTTAAGAGTCAAAGGTTCTAGTCTTGTCCCTCGTCCATGGCAAGTGCATAGAATTTTTCTAGCAAATGTAAAGAACAATTTTTTAATTTTTTTTAAATCCAAAGGAATCAGTAATTGGTTGGGATTACCTAGGCGAGGCCTAAGTTCAAATCCTGTTAGTTGCCATAATAACCTTTAGGCTAGTGTCAACTACTCTCAAGCCAGCGCCAAGAACATTACCAAATGAGAAGAAACCATGCCAATTGAGATTCCCTTGTGAAAAAGCATAATATCGAAGTGCATCTAGAGTGTAGAACAATGTAGAGGATAAGAAAGTCATCTAAAGGATCTTTGATTAGGACAAAAGGTTTATGACAGAGTTTGTCCTTGAGAAGATTCAGGAAGATGTTGTGCTAGGGAGGTTGGAGGGAACCTCATTAGAAACAAAATTGGAATAGTAATTGATCTATAAACCGTTGTGGATATTCCACTAGAACAATTCGTCACAACAAATCTGATAAATAAGATTGAAATCTACACTGTGAAGGTTAAATTTCTTTAGATTCTAGAATCTTTAGTTATTGATTTTCTGCTTATGCATAAAATAGATCAAATGTGGAAATAGAGAACAGTAATTTTCTACTTATGCATAAAATAGATCAAATGTGGAAATAGAGAACAGTAAAATACAATCACACACCATGCAAAAAATAACACAAAGATTTGCTCCTGGAAACCCTTACGGGAGAAAACCCAACTAGAAGTTGAGCTTGCTCTGCTCTCTTTTCTCCGGTATAGAAATAATCCAAGTACAAAGGAGAAGGCACTCTCTATGGAGTTACTGGAGACCTATGGCCTATTAAGATGCTATAGAATATTAACCCCCTCTTTTATGCTCTCTAATTTCCGACTCCTAGTTGTTCTTTTCTGCTATGGAACAAAATGTAATAACATAAAATGGAACCCTTCTCCTCCTAGAGACCTGGTATTTAACATAGTCTAATAGCCATTTAAGGGTAGGGTTTTGACTTCCTCAACACTTAATTGTGATAGGGTTTTGGACCTTGTAGAATCTTCTTGAAATTACATATGCGTCTAGACCCATATGCATGAGTAACAAGGGTTGGCATGGCATCCTCTCGTACCATGGTGGTCAACATAGTAGGTCAACTTGCGAGAGACATAACTTTTGCATATGATCTCTGATTAATGCAATTTTTGCACCATTGGGAAGGTATCAACATGTAGAATAGTGTGACGGGGTACAAGTTATTGCTAGGAAATTTTTGACCCCAAAAAATGTTGCTTGATACCTCAAAATGGATCTGGAAGGTTTCAAACCCCAATTTTCCAAACTAGGACATGCCATTAGAGTTACCCTCCAAGTTGATTCCTCCAATTTTTTCAACTCTGAAAGCATCGAGACAGATGAAAAATAATGTAATGATCCAATCCAGATCATACCTCTCCATTTAGGGAGGATTTTGGTCTCCAAAAGCTTTATTAAATGAGGCGAGGACATTTTTCCTCTATGTAATACCCCAAGGTTGAGCCCAATTGAAATTGTAAATATGTTTTATAGGCTGGTGAGAAAAGTGATTATAAGCTAAGAGGATTATGTGTTGAATTAGGCCAGAGAGCCTAGATGCTAAAGGCCAGTGAGCCTATTTTTGTATATATAAACACCCATATCATTAATATAATACATCGTTGCGTGTAGACTGACCACGATAAACGAGTATGGGGGACTAAACTCCACTAGGAAGGGAAAGGGAGGGCTAAGATCCTAGGAAATGAGCTAATTTAGAGGGATTATTTCCAAAGGAATATTATAATATTATTCCTAAAGACTATGGTGAGGATGATTATTTTATCCTAAGTTCTTATGGGAAGGTGAATGAATCATAAGTGGAGAGAAACAAGCTCCAGGAAAGCCATGTATCATCAAGGGTGCATGCAAATATATGTGGAGGAAATTAGTCTGTTTTGGATCCTTCCCCATTCACCAACGCATTGACGCACATAGCCATGGACTCCATCAGTCAAACCTCTCCATGCCTCATGCACAGCTTCAGTAGTGATCCCGTACATTTCCTATTATGCACAACACACCTGTACCTTGCCTGAGCCATGTTGTTCCTTACCTGAATGTTGTTTCTTCCAACACAGTTCCTTGCCGGCACGTGGTTGTTGCCATTACCTGTTCTATACCCGAACTTTGTTGCAGCCATCACCCATACTTGGTTGACTTAACAACTAGACATAAGAAGTACGTTTTCAGGCCTGTGTGTTTGAAGAGGTGGGTTGTCAGTCCCATGGATTGAAGAGGTGGGTTTTCAAGCCTGTGATAAATTCTCTCCAGGTGAGAGAATTGTTGGGGAAGTGATTTCCTGAGGGAGCCCAACTACACCTACAATGCTCGGAGACTTCCTGTCCAGTATGTTGTTGAAGCCCTGAAAGAGAAGTGTGGCAGCTGAAGGACTGTTGGCAGAGAAGCGACACACTTCCTGGGGTGGGACATACATGTGGGGAATGAGAGGTTGTAGCCTATTAGTGTGAGTTGACATCTGGGACGAAATCCTTCCCGTTGAATGTGTAATCTTCTTGTTGTCTCAACCTAGTTAGGAATCCCTTTACCCAGGTGGATTTTAGTCCTAGCTCGGGGGTGACCTACTGCTAAGAGTTCTAAGCAGCGTGGTCTAAGGCTTGGAGGATCGTGGAAGGTTTGCAAATAGTTGGTGGTATTCTATAAAAAGATAAGTATCAATTAAATGCTCATTTTCATGTTGTGTATTTATACATGTCTTTACATTTATGAGTATTTCCTATGTATGATGTATGTATAGGATTATTGTTATTTTCGCATGAATCTATGTATTAGCATGATGTATTTGTTTTCTTAAGTTTTATATATTTGAAGTTCCACAATATTTTCTATCTGGCATAGCCCAACAGGTCTATGGTTGGGTATGTTACATGTTAGAGCATGAAAGTTAGTAAGGTGGAATGACCCTGCCTTGGGTGGCTAGGTATGTTACATGTCAGAGTATGAAAGTTGGTAAGGTGGAATGACCCAGCCTTGGGTGGTTGGGTATGTTACAATTTGGTATCAGAGCTCCATTTTTCAACATTGAGTCTAGATGGGCCGTGTAAGTGGAAATTGAAGAAAAATTTTCAGAGAGAATTGTTATCGAAAGGGTCAAAATTCGAGTTTCAAAGTGTCCATGAGTGCCAAGAGGGAGCTGAGAGAACACCTTAATTGTGTTTGCAAACTCAGGAGGCATAGCAGTTTGGAAAACCATAGTGGTCGTAAGATCTGTTCAAAAGGGGACCGAAGCCTTCACAGGCATCAGATCTGGGTAAGGAGTGCAACGGTTAACCTCTCGAGTCCTTCACACTTCATTTATTCAGAAATTTTTAAGTCTTTGACAGAAAGGAGGAAAAATCCTCGAAGCTCCGAAGTCTTGAAGTGAATCTACACCGAATATCATTTGGGAGAAGGCGGGTTGTTATATCCCCAAGTGGTTTGACAGTTCGACACTACGAGGAAATTTGTTTGTGATTGCGTGAAGAGAAGAGTTCCACGAAGTCTTGAAGTCTATAACCAATCTGGATCGTTCATGTTTGGGGACACGTGTCCTAAGATTAGAAAGTGTTCGAAATTTCAACATTCGATAGTTTGGGGATGGGGTGGTGATCAACAATGAAAACTTCTGAAGTCAGAAGCCCCGAAGCGTTGGAGTCCCAAAAATCCAGTGAAGCACAGTTCAAAAGTTCGACATTCAGGAGATTTGTAATGTTATGTTGTGAAGTCTCTCGAAACCCGAAGTCCCGAAGCTTCAGAGAGTAACAGTTCAGGAGTCTGCCAGTTTGGAGTTCAGGTTATTTAAAGTGTTAAATCCTATGAAGCCTGAAGTTCTGAAGTCCCGGAGCGACGTAGTCCCAAAGCTCTGGGGATCACCTATTTGAAAGTTTGGTGTTCGTGAGTTATAAAATATGTTGGTGTGGAATCTCCCGAAGCTCGAAGTGCCGAAGTACCGGAGCATCGGAGTGACGTGACATGTTGATGTCATGTAAGGTGACATGGATCTGTCCAGGAGTTCAAAAGTTCGACGTTCGAGAGTTTTTAAGGGATCTGATGTGAAATCTTACAGAGCCTAGAGCCCAGAGTTCCAAAGTCACGGAGCGACGGAGTGACGTGGTCTGTTGACGTCACCTAGGTTGATGTGTACCCACTTGATGCTTTCCATGTGTCATCTTGTTTCATGTTTTTCACAGACCAATGGTACCAATTGGAGATTGACACGTGTCACCCATAGATTAGACCATGTGTCCTCTCCATATTTACGCCATGTATTACCCTGGTGCGTAGTTGCCGATGCAACTCCAGAAGTTTGGAGATTCAACACCCAGGGATATGGGAGTATGTTGTTGCAATAACTTGTGAAGTCCAAAGCTTAGGAGCACCAGAGTAGTGATGCTCCTAAGAGCCTCTCCCAGAATTTTCCAGTTCGACGTTCAGAGGGAAGGTTGTGTGGTATAGGCAAAACCTTCGAAGCCTGAAGTTCCAAAGCACCAGAACCCAAAGCTCCGAAGAAGGGTTTGTTTATAATTTTTCCATTCAGAATTCAGGGAAAATCTAGTGTGATGCAGGTAAAACCACCGAAGCCCGAAGTTTCGGATCCCCAAAGTCCCAAATATCTGGATAAGCACATATCAACTAAGAGCTTGTTCATAGCCCTTGGTCATATGAGACTTTAGATGAATTAAAGAGGGGCTAGTGCCCGAATTGATATTTTCAAAGACAAAAATGGGCTAGAAGGAGGAGTCTGTGGTATTCTGATTTGTACAGACATGCACTTAAAAATGTAAATAAGGCCTATGTACTTTATGAGAGGATCCAACATGGGTCCAAGATCCAATTCATCTCTAAAGAAGAAGAACAGTTGTACAGAGATTACCTCCCAAGAAGGACAATTTTCAAATATACATAAGTTTCTGCTCAAAACTCAAAATTCAGCATAGAAACAGTCGTTGGAAATATCTTGTAAAGTAGTATATAACTACTCACTCAAAAAGTTGACCTGGGCATAATTTTTTTAGGAAAATTAAAAGAAATAATTATGATATATTATGGAACCATAATTGAGCATAATTTCCTGAATTTGTTAAAGTAATCAACATAACAAAGTTTTGTTGGTTGCACATTTTACAGAGTTAACAACTGCTAGATCATATCAGGATTCACATAGAGTGCAAAATCATGGAAGATACAAAAGGGGCTTACATCTAGAAATATGAGGTCATAGGGATGGATGTCCATATGGATAATGAAGGTACAAACTCAAATGGACCTATAGAAGGAAAGGATGAAAGATTGAATTTGGTAGAGACCGTTAAAATTTTGCATAAGGATGTCCAAAGTCAAAAAGATAATAATGAAAGGCTTATGAAATCCAAAGAGAAGTAGGAGGACTTCAACATGAAGTTAATGAAGATTTTTTATAGAGTTGAAAATAAATTGGATAAGGAAAATGGCTCAAGCAAATCAAGAAGTCACTAGTCTCCTGATGAGAAAGGAAGAACACGAAGTGTTAGCAAAAATCACCATCGCTCCCCAAGGCATTCCTCTAGGAGAGAACACAATAGATCAATTCCATCCCCTGTTTAGGAAGCATAAGAAGAGGTCTGGGGTGGATGAGCTACAACGAGAAATTAACAAGATCAAACCTCCTACGTTTGAAGGTGAGCACAAGAAGGATGAAGATGAAGAGAGATCGATGCTAGACATGAGAAAGTATTTTCAATAACATAATGATTCTTCACATGTAGAAGGAAGAATTGTTATCTATCAACTCAAGGGAAAGGAATCCATGTGGTGGGACCAACTTGTGCATGTAAAAAATATTAAAGAGAAAAACATTACTTGGAAGGAATTCAAGAAGTATTTTCAAAAGAAATACTTGACTAAGAGATATTATGAAAAGAAAATGAATGAGTTGTTTGAACTCAATCTTGGGAGTATGACCATTAATGAATATGAAAGAAGGTTTTTATAACTGTTAAAGTAAGTATCCTTCATCAAGGATGAGATAGTCAAGATTCATAGGTATTTGAGTGGGATGCCACCATTCATCAGTGACAATATACAATATGATGATTCCAAAACTTTGGAGGAGACCATAAGGCGAGCTAAATGGCTATATAATCAATATAAATGAAAGCCAACTTTCCAAAAAGATTGGGAAGACAAGAAGAAGTACAATATGGAACAAAGGAAGAAGGGGAATAAGCCACCATTATTCAGAAACAATTCTCAAGGAAAACTAGCTTCTAGAGAGCCCAGAATGATTGAGACATGAAGGAAAAGGCCAATGAAACCACCTATTCAATGTTGGGGTTGTAAGGGAGATCATAAGTATAGATATTGTCCTCACAGAAGTGAAAAACTGAGAGTTTTTTACCATGTAAAAAAATCTGAAACAATGGAGGACATGGGTAGGAAGGTACCCAGGATCTATCTAGTCCTAGACAACAAGCAAGCTGAATTTCAGTCACACATGAATGAAGTGGAAGGTATGATAAAAAACCAAACCGTTGCAATTTTAATTGAATCATGAGCTAGTCATAGTTATATAGATCTTAAGATGGTGGGAAGATTTCATTTTCCAATAAGCAAGCATGGAAAATCTTGGTTGGTGCAGCTGGCTACCGGAGCCAAAAGAAAAATTAACGAGATAGTTAAGTCATGCCCAGTGGAAATGAATGGACTAAGAACCAGTGCAGATTTGAACATCTTTCCTTTAGGTTCCTATGAATGTCTAATTGGTATGGATTGGTTGGACCAACACCATGCTATCCTACACTATTATAATAAGGAATTTAGTTGTTGGGATGAAGAATGGAACCTAAGGAAATTTCAAGGAATTCCTAGGGCAGTAACTATCAAAAAAATCTTAACATTGTAGCTGAAGAAATGTTATAGAAAAGCATGTCAAATATTTGCATCTCATATGGAAGAAACAACTAAGGATAAGGTGTCAAATATTGAAGATTATGCAGTCATGAAAGAGTTTGAGGATGTATTTAAAGAAATACCAGGATTACCCCCTAAAAGAGATATTGACTTCTATTTAAAGTTGATTCCTGGAGCAACTTCAGTATCCAAGACCCCTTACAGGATGAGTACACCATAATTAAAGGAGTTGCAAATGCAACTTGAAGAGCTTATGAAGAAGGGGTATATACGCCCAAGTGTGTCACCTTGGAGTGCTCCAGTTTTATTTTTGAAGGAGAAGGATGGAACATTGAGACTTTATATTGAATTTAGGAAGTTGAACAAAGTAACTGTAAAGAATAAGTATCATTTTCCAAGAATCGGTGACCTCTTTGATCAATTGAAGAATGCAAAAATATTCTCCAAGATTGATCTCAGGTCAGGTTATCATCAAGTAAGAATTAAAGATGAATACATCAACAAGACTTGTTTCAGAAGAAGGTATGGTCATTATGAGTTCACAGTGGTGCAATTTAGGTTATCAAATGCACCAACTGTCTTCATGTGTTTAATGAATGGTATTGTTAGAGAATACTCAGTTAAGTTTGCCATTGTCTTTTTGGATGAAATTATTATATATTCGAAGTCGGAAGAAGAGCGTGAGAAACACTTGAAGATGGTATTACAAGTATTAAGGGAGATTTAGTTGTATTCCAAATTGGGCAAGTGCTCATTTTATCAGAACCAAATTCATTGTTTGGGGCATATCATATCAAAGGAAGGGACTGTTGGAAGATTGGTTGTTGTCATTGATGTCAACCCTAGTCATGGGTTTTGGACCGCAAAATTGATGAAGGTATTTGGACATGAAGGAAAATGCACATGTATATACAAGACACATGGATGGATAGTATACATCATGTTGTTTCCGGTGGTATGTGACATGTCACGTGGATCCTCATGGTTGAGGATAAATGAATTTTTGAACTTGACAAAGTGAATTGAAGAATGAAGTACATGTAGGCTCTGAAGATAATTAAAGAAAAAAATTAAAAAATAAGAAAGTGTCAGGTCGGCCCTAATGTTAAAAGGAAGTGAAATAAATGGTATAAATAAATATCATTATACATTCATTTGATAAACAAGTCAAATTTTAGAGGAAATCAGAAGTAAAGAAGGTCGGATTTCAAGGGAGGATGAAGTCTTTTGGTGATGTGTTCTAAGGTATGTTATTTTCAGGTCATCTTACTATTTTCTCTATAACTTTTTTTCTAGAACGATTCAGATGGTGAAATGCTATGGTATTGAGAAGACATATCAAGGTACTTGTGGTAAAAGTTTCATCTCTTGATTCTTTATAATTATGGATATACACTCTGTGGAAGATAGGGTTTTTGACCAGTCCTGAAGCTAGTCAATAAACAAGTTTTCCGGGTAAAACAATCATAACTTATTCATAGAGAATCCAAATGAAGTGGGAAAAATTGAATTGGAAAGAGTACGGACTTTAGTTTCATGTGTGAGAGTTTCAAAATCTGATGTTAAATATTGAGCATGGGGCATTATGTACAAGTTCGGTCTCCTGAATAAACCAGAATTGAACAAGGTCTACCATTCTCTCTATAACTTGTTTTTGGGGAGGATTAAAGGAGTGAAATTTGGAGAAGTTTCAGAGAATAAATTGAGTAATATTATCTACAGGATCAGAGTATTCCAAGAATTGAATAATTGCATAAATTGAAGAAGTATCATGAAGCATTATCAGGTTCTATGTGATGGTTGGTTGATGGAGATGATTTAATGTGAAATTTTATTATCTTTCATATATTCTTGGGTGGAAGGAAGGGTCAAGGATGGAGAGTTCAACTCTCTATTGATATTGGAGGATTGCATATTCATTTTGGAGGTTTATCCCCCCCTTTACATTTGGAAGATGTAGCTACCTTTAGAAGTCATTAATTTCCTTGAACAATAACTATTGATTATTTCTCATATATTGTGCATGGTGTATTGTGGTGTATTGGTGTAACTCTTATACTATTGTTCATTTCTCATTGGATATAATTGAATGGTTTAAGTATA
>SNQJ01S0015671.1:159231-175435 GCA_010110895.2 Picea sitchensis | reverse complement strand
TCACACATGACCGGGGATCAAGACAAATTCATCAACTTGAAGATAAAGGGTGGAAATGTTGCATTTGGAGATGACTCATCTACCAAAATACTTGGAGAAGGTGTAGTAGAACTTGGAAGAAAAAATATAAAAGAAACGAATTTCCTATTGGTTGAAGACTTGAAGCATAATCTACTAAGTGTTAGTAAAATGTGTGATCAAGGATACACTTTTACGTTTGACTCCCAAAAATGTAAAATCAGAGAAAATAACTCAAGAAGATTAGTTGCAGCTGCAACAAGAAGACCAAACAACATATACATCCTAGACATGAAGAAGAGAGAGAAGAAAAAAGCCACACAAAATGATTGCAAGGAAGAAAAAGTCCCAAAGACCAAAAATAAGGATGAAGTATTGTTGAGTGCCACATGTTCAGGGGAAGCAGCCCCAAAGAAGAAGGTTACCTTTTGCCATTAAACTCAGGGGGAGAAGCCCTACCCTTTGCCACTGAAGTCAAAGGGGGAGAGAAATTGGGATCATGATAATAGAGGGAGAGTGAGTGTTGCCATCAATGACAAAGGGGGAGATTGTTAGAAGATTGGTTGATGTCATTGATGTCAACCCTAGTCATGGGTTTTGGACCACAAGATTGATGAAGGTATTTGGACGTGAAGAAAAATGCACATGTAGATAAAAGACCCATGGATGTATATTATACATTATGTTGTTTCCAGTGGTATGTGACACATCACGTGGATCCTCATGGTTGAGGAGAAATGAATTTTTGAAGATGACAAAGTGAATTGAAGAAGGAAGTACATGTAGGCCCTGAAGATAATTAAAGAAAATAATTACAAAATAAGAAAGTGTCAGGTCGGACCTAATGTTAAAAGGAAGTGACATAAATGGTATAAATAAATATCATTATACATTCATTTGATACACAAGTCAAATTTCAGAGGAAGTCAGAAGTAAAGAAGGTTGGATTTCAAGGGAGGATGAGGTCTTTTGGTGATGTGTTCTAAGGTATGTTATTTTCAGGTCATCTTACCATTCTCGCTATAACTATTTTTCTAGAATGATTCAGATGGTGAAATTGCTATGGTATTGAGAAAAAATATAAAGGTACCTGTGGTAAAAGTTTCAGCTCTTGAATCTCTATAATTATGGAGATACACCATGTGGAAGATAAGGTTTTTTTACCAGTCCTGAAGCTAGTCAATAAACAAGTGTTCTGGGTAAAATAGTCATAACTTCTTCATAGAGAATACAAATTAAGTGGGACAAATTGCATTGGAAAGAGTATGGACTTTAGTTTCTCTCTATAACTTCTTTTTGGGGAGGATTAAAGGAGTGAAACTTGGAGAAGTTTCAGAGAATAAATTGAGTAATATTATCTACAGGATCAACGTATTCAAAGAATTGAATAATTGCAGAAATTGAAGAAGTCTCAGGAAGCATTATTAGGTTCTATGTGATGGTTGGTTGATGGTGATGATTTAATGTGAAGTTTTATTATCTCTCATATATTCTTGGGTGGAAGGAAGGGGTAAAGATGGAGAGTTCAAATTTCTCTTGATATTGAACGATTGTATCTTCCTCTTGGAGGTTTATCCCTCCCTTTACATTTGGAAGATGTAGCTACCTTTGGAAGTTATTACTTCCCTTAAACAATAAATATTGATTATTTCTCATATATTGTGCATGGTGTATTGTGGTGTATTGGTGTAACTCTTATACTATTGTTCATTTCTCATTGCATATAATTGAATGGTTTAAGTATAAGTTGAAAAAGGTTTTAAATTGTACTTGATACTGATTCACCCCCTCTCAGTATCAACAGGGATAAAAGTGGACCCTGAAAATATTGAGGCCATTAAAGAGTGGTCAACACCTAAAAATGTGACAGAAGTAAGATAATTCATGGGCCTTGCATGCTACTACATAAGATTTATTTAAATATTCTCAAAGATTGCACACTCGATCACTTCCTTGCAAAAGAAGGGAGTGAAGTTCCATTGGACGCTGGAGTGTGAGAAGAGTTTCCAACACTTGAAGGAATTATTAACCAGTGCTCTAATTTTAAGAATTGTAGATCCAAATGAAGACTTCATTGTATGCACAAATGTGCGTAAAGAAGGACTTGGTGGAGTCCTCAACCAAAATGGGTATGTTGTATGTTATGAATCAAGGAAGTTGAAGGAGCATGAAAGACATTATGCCACTCATGATTTGGAGATGGAAGCCATAATGCATTCCTTGAATAAGTGGAGGCACTACCTCATGGGGAAAAGGTTCAAGATGAGGACATACCATAATGGTATGAAACATTTATTTGAACAACCAACTCTAAATGCCAGGCATAGGAGGTAGTTGAAATTTATCAATGAATATTATTTTGATATAAAGCATATCAAAGGGAAAGAGAATAAGGTGGTTGATGCACTCAACATAAGGGTGCATGAGTTGCACGATATAGCCATTAGCATGTACCAATAATATTTGAAAGACAAAATCTTAGAGGTTGCAAAATCAGATTTTCAATACATGGAACTAATGGAAAAATTACAACAAGATAAGTTGCGGCAGAAAATTGAGGACTACATGTTGGGAAATGAAGAAATTCTCATGTACAAAAGAAAAAATTATGTACCAAATTCCCAAGAATTGAAAAATATGATATTGATGGAAATGCATAATGTACCTTATGTTGGACACCCAAGGTATCAAAAAACTATTGTAGAAGTCAAGAGTCAACATTATTGGCTAGGAATGATGAAAGAAGTTGCGGAGGACATTGCCAAATGTTCGGACTATCAAAATGTCAAGGCTAAGCATAGACACCCAGCTGGATTGTTGCAACCATTACCCATCCCTGAGTGGAAATGGGAAGTGGTAAAAATGGATTTCATGACCAATCTTCCCAGAACAAGCAAGCAATAGGATTCTATCATGGTAGCAGTAGATAAGCTTACTAAAGCTTCCCATTTGATTCCATTGAAGCTCACTCACAAGGCAACTAACATTGTTGATATTTGTATGAGGGAAATTGCTCGATTGCATGGTATACCCAAGAAAATTGTGTATGACAGAGATCCAAAGTTTACATCCAATTTCTAGAAAGGATTATTTAAAGGATTTGGAACAAATATGAATTTTAGAACAACTTATCATCCAGAATCTGATGGGAAAACAGAGAGGGTGAATCAAGTGATTGAGAATATGTTGAGGATGTATGTGATGGATAAACTATCAAAATGGGAAGACTACCTACACTTGGTAGAGTTTTCTTATAATAATGGGTACCAAGCATCTCTAAAGATGAGCCCATTTGAGGCACTTTATTGAATAAGGTGCAACACACCAGTTAGTTGGGACAACCCATCAGATAGAGAATTGGTTGGGCCAGATTTACTTAGAGAAATGGAAGAGCAGATGTCAAAAACAAAGTATAATTTAGAGGCTGCTCAAGACAAGAAGAAAAACTATGTTGATAAGGGAAGAATTCACAGGGATTTTAAAGTGGGTGTTCATGTATTATTGAAAGTGAAGGCCAAAAAAAGTTCCCCGATGTTGGGAAATTGTTGCAAGTTGTCATCTCGTTATTGTGGGTCGTTTGAAATCCTAGAGAGGATTAGGTATGTAGCTTGTATGCTTTCATTACCTGCATCAATGTCTATTCATAATGTATTCCATGTATCATTGCTCAAAAAGTATATACCTGATGCGAATTATGTTATTGATTGGAATGTGATTCAGGTGGAGAAAGAAGGCACTTTTTAGGTGCATTTGGTGTGCATACTGGATTAGAAGATCAATCGTCTCTAGAATTGAGACATAGAGATAGTAAAGGTCCAATGGACCTGGTACGGTACTAAGGATGTAACTTGGGAGCATGAGGATTCTATGCAGGCAGAATACCTGCATCTTTTTTATAGTTTTTGAAACTTTTGGTTGTATATGTGTATATAATGCATTGAGGAAAGTGTATAAATAAGGGGAGGGGAATGTAATACCCTAAGGCCAAGCCTAATTGAAATTGTAAATATGTTTTATAGGTTGGTGAGCTAAGTGATTATAAACTAGGAGGCTTATGTGTTGAGTTAGGCCAGAGATCCTAGATGTTAAAGGCTAGTGAGCCTATTTTTGTATATGTAAACACTCATATCCTTAATATAATACATCGTTCCATGTAGAATGACATGATAAAAGAGTATGGGGGACTAAACTACACTAGGAAGAGAAAGGGAGGGCTAAGGGCTTAGGAAATGGGCTACGATAGAGGGATTATACTCCAAGGGAATATTATAATATTATTCCTAAATACCAGGTGAGGATAATTATTTTATCCTAAGTTCTTATGGGAAGGTGAATGAATCACAAGTGGAGAGAAACTTTCTTTAGGAAAGCCATGTGTCATCAAGGGAGCATGAAAATATATGTGGGGGAAATTAGTATATTTGGGATCCTTCCCCATTCACCAACACATTGACGCATGCAACCATGGACTCCATCAGTCAAACCTCTCCATGCCTCACGCACACCTTCAACAGTGATCCCGTACATTTCCTATTATGCATAGAGCACATGTACCTTGCCTGAGTCGTGTTGTTACTTACCTAAATGTTAGTGCTGCCAACACAGTTCCTTTTCTGAGCATGGTTGTTTCCATTACCTGTTCCATACCCGAACTTCTTTGCATCCATCACCCATACTTGGTTGACTTAAGAGCCAGACAGAAGAAGTAGGCTATTAGGCCGGTGTGTTTGAAGAGACATGTTGTCAAGCCCGTGGATCAAAGGTGGGTTGCCAGGCCCGTGAGAAACTCTCAACAGGTGAGATAATTGTTGGGGAAGTGATTTTTTGAGGGAGCCCAACTGCACCTATAGTGCTCAGAGACTTCATGTCTGACCTATTGCTGAAGCCCTGGAAAGGAAGTGTGGCAGCCGAAGGACTGTTGAGCAGAGAAGGTGCACACTTCTTGGGGTGGGATAGGCATGTGCAGAATGAGAGGTTGTAGGCTATTAGTGTGAGTTGGCACCTAGGATGAAAAATCCTTCATGTTGACTATGTAATATTCATGGTGTCTCATCCTAGTTAGGAATCCCTTTACCTGGGTGGAATTTAGTCCCAGCTCAGGGGTGACCCACTGCTGAGAGTTGTAAGAAGCGTGGTCTAAAGATGAGAGGATCGTGGAAGGTATGCACACAGTTGGTGGTCTTCTATAAAAATATAAGTATCAATTAAGTGCTCATTTGCATGCTGTGTATTTATAGATTTCTTTATATTTATGAGTATTTCATGTGTATGTTGTTTGTATAGGATTATTGTTATTTCCGCGTGAATCTGTGTATTAGGATAATGTATTTGTCTTCTTAAGTTTTATATATTTGAAGTTATGCAAGAGTTTTTGTGTGGCATATCCCAATAGGTCTATGGCTGGGTATGTTACATCTCAGAGCATGAAAGTTAGTAAGGTGACATGACTCAACCTTGGGTGGATGGGTATGTTACACTCTACCTTCTCCCTGGCATACCACTTTTCTTTTCTTGGAACTTGTCCTTTCAACCCAACCTACCAAAGGTCATACTTCCCCTATCTTGTAGTTCTAGACTGCTTTTGAAAAATTGTGTCCACTGCCAATTTTTCTTGAGCATCTGGTGCTAAATCCTCTATGGAAGGTAGGACCTTCTCCTCCTTCTAATCAAACATATAAGACTCATAGAGTTTGAGATTATCCACATTTACTACTAAGTAAATGAGCATGCATGGGGATTGATTGAGTTTGTAGGAATTATCTCCCACATTTTCCAATACCTCAAAAGGACCATGTTGCAGAGCCTTGATATTCTTACCTGGACCTTGTAGTCTTTCCTATTCAACTGTAACCATACTCTGTCTCCCACTCTATATGTTCTTTCTATTCTATGCTAGTCATGTTTGGACTTGTACTTTTCTTGTGACTTCTTTAGTGTCTCCTATAGTTGCAAATGGATCTACTTGATCTTCTCAACAATTTTTCCTTCTTTTAATGCATCTCCTGTGATATCGTCCCTCACTCCTCCTTATTGTCCATATGCAAAATCTAAGGGTGAAGGTGGAAAATTTACAAAGCAATTTTCAAAATATTACTTACTAGTAGAAGTCTGGACTACTCTATTATAAGAGTGTTGTATAGAGATCATATTTTCATTCCAGGTGTTTATATGCTTCTGACTGTAACCCCTCAAAAACTACACCAAAGTCTCGTTGACTACTTTTGTTTTTCCATCTATCTGTGGATGGAATGTTGTAGATATCTTGAGCTTAATGTCCATATTCTCCCACAATGTAGTCTAGAAGACATTGAGAAATCTAGTGTCCCCGTCTAAGATGATGCTCCTTGGTATCCCAAAGTGCACCCAGACATGTTCAAAGAGAAAGTTTGATACTTCTTGTCCCTTGATGGTATTTTTACAAGGAATGAGAATGAACATTTTTCTGAACCTATCAACTACCACAAATAAACAGTCATGTCCCTCTCGCGTGGTTGGTAAACCACCCACAAAATCCATGGGAATGCTTTCTCGAGGCCTAATGGGTACTAGCAAGGGATGGTATAGACCTTGCTTCCTATTACTGGGCTTGTTGATACAATAGAGTATAGATCCTCTAATATACCATGCTACACCTTCTGTAACATGCTCGGTTTTGATCCTCGCGAATTATATTGTAATTGTATAGATGTGAATTAGGTTAGTGAGTCAATGTGTTGGGGCGGAGAGCTCGTATTGATTTAATATGGTCAGGAGATGAATTGTATATTATGTGCAGTGAATAATTAATAAAAGTAATAATTGTTAGATTTGCTACAAAATATATGAAGAATGGTGGGGGGATATGATTCCACAAAAGAGAGGAGTTCAAGGGGGAATTATTCATGGGTATTAATTAAACCCACATTTTTGAAATTATTATCATTGTGTATAACCTTCTATTTGATGGTGAGTGTTCCCAAAGTCAATCATTTAAACTCATGTAAGAGGGTGGGTGTAAGGAGTCACATCCCATAGTTACTGGAGAGCATGGGATGAAGTACAATCAACTTGGGGAAGAGTGTAATTCAATTCAAGAAAGCAATAAAGGGAAAAAGAGGGGAATTTTGTATGGAGAAGGGGGACAATCTTTTTAGAGGAAAATTTTGGGCAACAATAGGAGTGCTGAGTGTTCGGAAGAGCACCAACCATGTTTTTCTTTAAGGAAACCATTTTTGGGCTGTGTTTTATGCTATATATGAGGCATGGGTTCCTATAAAACAATTTGTAAGAATGTAGTGTGTTTTTCTATTGAGGAAATTATTCGAGAGTTTTTTGAAGGTTGTTGTGAGAAATCCTTCGGTAGATGAGAGTTATTGAAGGTCCCCAATTGAGAGTTCCTAGCCAACTGAGTGCAATAGGGGCCCCAATAAATGAATGGTACAACCCCAAGGACTGTGATAAGTGAACGGGGTACATTCCTTGGGTAGTGAAAGTTGTGGGGAAAAGATAAAGAGATGGAGGATTGGAATTGTTATAGGAGTAGAACTCATTTTTGGGGCTGGTGTGTGTGAAGAGTGGACAACTAGACGACCAGATATCCTTGTGGAATCATAGCCTCAGCTGGAGGGTGGTCTGTTGTTGAGAGAAAATTAACATCAATACCTATTTTTGGGAGTTTCAACCTTCGTATGAAACCACATGGATAATTATTAACAAATAAGTGTTTATAATATGTTCTTATGTTATTCTGTTGTGTAAATGATACATGAATGTTTTGTTATGTTTTGATGTGTTTGCATGCATTCATGGATATTATAAATGTTGTAGATGCATGGATAAATCAACATTATGTTAGCTATAGTTTTTATGGGCATGATGCCCCTTGGTTTTTTGTGGGCATTTTTAATTCGATTTTAGTGGGCTAAGTCATTTTTCACAGTGATAAGACTCAAAATGGGGTTGGGTACATTACATATTCTTTCATTCTGGGATAGTATACATACCTATGTAAGTTGGAAACTATCTTCCCAACACCAAAATGTCTTGCAACCTTGGAGGTGTGAGCCTCTTTGATTAGGTGCAATCGTTCACCTTTGGGAACCATTATAGAAATGGTATTTATCTTTTCTATCACCTTATTCTATATTAATTTGGCCCTGTAGCTACTAAAACACCTCCTTGAAGTCTTCATTTTCTATGTATTCCTATATGTATGCATCATGGGTAAAAGGATCCATTTGCATCAGATTTCCAAAATTTGTAATATTGGATTTGGGTGGCCATGAAAGCATGTGTGCAAAGTTGTTTGTGCTACTCTTATTATACTTTATGACCAAATTAAACTATTGTAAGAACCACATCCATTTGTAGTGTTTGGTTTTCTATAACTTACTATAGGCCTACAAATAATGGAGCAACTAGTGACTTGTGTGGGGGATGGTGTCCTTACCCATTAGATAGTGCTTCCACTTTTTGACAGCTTGGACCGAGGCATAGAGATCATTGTTGTAGGTATGGTAGTTAAGGAACTCCTAGTGAAATACTTCAGAATGATAACATACATGTGGTCCTCCCTTCATCTAGAATACTCCATGGAGTACCCACTTGCATCTGTCTCCACTTCGAAGGGTGTCTGCAAGTTTGGTAAAGCGAGCACTAGTGCTTGAATGGTGTTTATTTTTATCTCATTCAAATCCTTCTGTTGTTTCTTCCCCCACTGAAAAATCTTACCACTTGTTTCTATGGTGTGGAGTGGTGAAGCCACTACTAGAAATGAAGCTATTAACTTTGATGAGTATTATGCTTCACCTCCACTAATCACATACCCCAAATACACCAAAGATTGTTGAGAAAAATCACATTTATTGAGATTGGGCAGTAACTGGTGCTTCTTTAAGGTCTCTAACACTTGCATAAGATGTTATATTTTCTCCTCCCACGTAGCACTATAAACTAATATATCATCCAAATAGACAATAAAAAATGAATCTAGATAAGGGTGTAAAACAACATTCATTAGTCTCATAAATGTAGTTGGTGCATTGCATAAACCGAATGACATAACCAACCAATCATACAAACCTTTCTTGGACTTGAAAGTAGTATTCTAGGTATCTGATTCTTTGACTCGTACATGGTGATATCATGATTTCAAAGTGATCTTAGTGAATTACTTGGCATGTTGCAGCTGATCCAACAGATCATCAATCCTAGGTAGAGGGTACCAATTCTTCAATGCAATCTTGTTCAATTCCATGTAATTGATACACACTCTCCAATTCCCATCCTTCTTGGGAATAATTATAATGGGTGACCCACAAGTTGAATCTACTTGGTCGAATCAAACCTTGCTCCAACAATTGATGCAACTGCGTCTTTACTCTATTTTCTTCTAGAATGGACTGTCTATACAACCCAATATTTAGCAAGGGGGAGTCTAGAAATAATTGGATTTCATGCTCCAATTCCCTCTTAGGTGGTATCCCTTTAGGATCCTAGAACACTCCCTTGTATTCCTTTAGCAACTCCTCCAATTCACATTTCTTCTCCTTAGTACACCCTTCCAGGGATGTATTTACTTTTAACGACTCTTCACCAGACTGATTTTCCCTTAGGAAAAGAAAAACATATTTCTTGCTATAAATGATCAATTTATTATCTTTATTGACACTTACCAGTGAAATTTTTTATTTTCCTTTGTGCTTGTTGATGATGAAAGATTTCCTATCCTTGATGAGGCGGTACACGATAGGTCAACTTGCGGGAGGCATAAGCTCCGATTTGCATGATTTTTGCATCGTTGGAAATTTCTTAATGATGTATAGAATATATTTACGGGTTCCAAACTACTATTGGTAAAGTTTGACCCCAAAAATTCTATTTTATGCCTCAAAATAGCTCTAGAAGGTTTCAAACCCCAATTTTCCAAATTGGGACCTGCCATTAAAATGACCCTACAAGTTGATTCCTCCAATTTTTTGTACTTTGAAAGCATAGAGATAGATGAAAAATAATATAATGATCCAATATGAATTATTAATGATGGAAGGGTGACATGAGTACACTATAACTGCAAATACACTTGTCGACAATGTTGAACTTGAATACTTTGTTAATGGTGTTAGGTATACCTTTTCCACCATTTATTTTAGAAATTTTCATTTTTATAGGACGAAGGATCTCCTATGTAACTCCTACAATCACATGGATCTTTCTATCTAGTATAAAACTAAATTATTCACTAGATATTAACCTAGATAGAAGATCTGTCACTCTCCATGCAATTATCTTCGAAATGATCTTGTATATGTAGTTGCATAGCGATATAGGTTGGAATTCCTCAAATGTAGTAGGATTATCTAATTTGGGAATTAAGGATATAAAGGTAACATTAAAGGATACCAGTATCCTCCTAGAAAGTCTATAATCCTCAACAAACCACAAAATATTCTCCTTAATCATATTAGGAAACCCTAAGAAAAATTCAATGGTCTAGGCATCATATCCAAGGCTCTTATCCTCTGGGAAACTATGTAGAGCCTCCTAGAGTTCATCCTTTCATACCTTATCCATAATATCCATGTTATCTTGTCCATTTACAAACTAGGGAAAAAGGAGGCCATATAAATATTCTTTGCAATATTTGTTCTCCTTTCTTCCTTGAAAATGTCTCTAAAGTGACCAAATCCAATCTTATCCCTATCCTCAAGACCTAGATTCCCATGAACCATTTGGATAGTTTATTTTCCAAATGGTATTTTAATTTCACCTATAATATTCATATTGACGGAAAACTTAGAATTTTCATCCCCTTTTGTGAGCCACATTTCTTGGATATTCATCCTCCAAGTAGCCTCCTTATCATCTAATAGATTTATTTGTTTTATTTTCCAATGAGATTGCTTCAACTTTGATAATCTCATCAACAAACCCATCCAAGTCTTAATTCTATAATTCTTGCAATGTTTTCTCAACTTCTAACAAATCCTGAGAATCCTTGAAATTTTTATCATGGGACAAAAAACTAGAGTTCTACTTTAATTTCTTAAGATCATTTTCAAATTGAATGGTTTCATATTCAAGACAAGGCATCAAAGGGACCCATTACTTAGTAACCAACTTGAGATAATCCTCTTCATCCAACCAAGAGTGGTTGAATTTGAAAGGACATGGGGGTTTCCTCCTAGCACCAAACACTTCAAACAACATCAGAAAGTACTTAGAATCACTACTTGTTCCAAATGATTGCCCAATTTTATCATGCTCATTTGAAAAGGACTAAAAAATGAGAAATATATCCAATATTTTAGCAATTCCATCCTCCACAAGTCTCTTGTTCCTCCATGTGGGATTCAATTTAACATGGGTAATATCATAGAAACCAATCTCCTCCAATTTCCTTATGAAATAGTCTGATAGAACATCTACCCAGGGAAACTTTAAGGATACATACTTATATTAAAGTGCATAAACCTTAACAAGTATTACTAATTCTTAAAATTCCAACCATAAATGTTTTGGTGATATTTTTGTAAAAATATTGAAATTTCTAAGGGCTTTATATAGTTTTTGGAATATTTTGGAAATTTTTAGAGTAAAATACTTTTGTTGTATAGAATTTTGGTGAATAAAATGGAAATTAGAAACTCTTTTTTGGAAAAAAAAAACATGGAAAATTATCGTATGGGTGAAATTTGGCCCCTAAAATTTTCCCTACATCCACTTATGCAAAATAACCCCAAATTTCAGCCATGCCTATAGATAATTTCAAGTCACCACCTATAACAATGCTTACTTTCTTAAGGAGACTCATGCTCTTTTTTTTCCCAAAAGGGATGCCCCCCTACATATGGTCCATATAAGTTTAGGAAAATGAACTCCTTCCCAAGATCCTGGGAGTACAGAACTATGCCCAAGCCTGAATCAAAATAAAAGAGATTAGAACAAGTTCAAAGGATATCACCCTCCAGCCAATAATCAACCCCCCCCTCCCCCCCCCCACNCCTAGTCTTGAATCCTTTTACCCAATTCATAAGATATTTCCGTGATTAGCCATTATTTCTTGTAGAAGAAGAATATATGGATTGTAAACCTCCAATAATTTTCTAAGAACTAGTTTTTTCTCGGGACTACCCTACCCTCAATCATTCAAAGAAAGGAAATTCAATGTATAACTACTCCTGGGGCATTTTCTCTAATGACCCCTATTAAATTATATTGTTTATATGACAAAACTTCACAAGCCACTCGCTCTTTTTCCAACAAATTATTAGGCTTTCGCCCTTTTCCACTACCCTTACATCCATGACTATAATTCAAACCTTTCCCCCTCTTGATCTTCCCCACATTCTCCCTAGAAATTTATTTATTTTATCTTAGAAAATATATGGGATAACCTGATACATGTCTACCCACCTCATTTAAAAACTTTTTTCCATTCAAATGGGAGAGGGACTTGAGTGGTTCTTGTGAACTAGCTCAAACATTCCCCCACCATCCACTATAACTATATCCTAATAAAAATAGACATATCTAAAGAACCCAAGGGCATTGGTTTTTAGAAACCCTACCATTTCCACCCATAATTTAAGGATCGGATCAAGAATGATTCTTCAATGTATCCATATATGTAGATATTAATATAAAATTTATGAGGACAAATTTAGATATGTATCTACATGAATCTTCCTTTTAAGAGTGTGATGGAGAGACAACTTCATGAAAGTACCCTTAAGGATTTTAAAGAGAACACGATTCTTGTGACCCAAAATATCCACCATTCACTAAAACATCCCTTCGAATGATGAGTTTCATTGGCACTTCTTTCCCTTTCTTAAATTTTTTTGTGTCTTTTTTCTAGTCCCCAAACATGGAGACATGTGAGAAAAATCAGATTGATTACCATTTGAGTCTATAGAACATCCTTCCACCCCATGAATCTCATTCTCAGTTTTCCTAGAGAAAGGAAAATCACAATACACCAAAACATGACCATAGTAATGACATCAAAAGAATATGAATGAGATCCCCATGTAATCCAAAGGAAAAGTAATAACCATATAACTTCACTAAAGAATCATGTCATTTTCTATGCCCTCTCACAAATCCAGTCCGACCAGAATTTAAGCAACCCTCATAACCACAAACTCCATGAAAATAAGGTCATCCTCATAAAAATATCCTAGTGCATTCCCAATTTTTTGAAAAATATTAAAAAACAAAACATATAATGGGAGCCTAGGGTTTTTTACCCATACTAAACTCTATAGTGATATATAACCTTTTCATCTTGGCTTAAAAGCATGAAATCCCCATTTTTAATATCAACAACACTCTTTCCATCATCCAATGCTTCGGTACCATCTTATCCACATTAGCTATAGATTGAAATGAAAATGAAACCCACACCCTTGCAAGAATTACTAAAGGAGGTGAATTCCCTAAAAATGGTTCCTACACAATCACTACCGAATACTTTATGAAGTTAACATCAAAATACCCCATAAACACCCTAGCCACTAGAGTTTACATCACCAAGGGAACCACTTCATGCATCTTGATGTCTACTCCCAACACCAACTTAACCCACTCCCCACACTTCTTTATAAAATTCTTCTACCATTATAGAGAATGTTTTCCTCTCAAGTCTACCTTATGGATCATCAAACCCACCTACAAATATCCTCCTCCCTATATAGTTTATCCCCTAAATTCTCCTAGGTAGGAATCTCCACCTACTAGACCAAGTTGACCTGAGAAGGAACCTCTCCACTCGGATGAGAACGTAACTGAGATTATCCAATCAAATCACACCCACTAACAAAAATAGGATACAAATCCACATAGAACACATATACTAAAATCTCCTTGCTACTTTCCATAGATATACCATTGAAGACCACCAAAGCTTATTATAAATAGGAAATGACATCATATCATGTAGTGATGAAAAACAATAGGCAAGGATCTAAACCCTAAACCACCCACCATTCTGCTAGAATAACAAGGCATTGAACTTAGATGATTTACAACCTCATTTATAGTTGCACAGATCCTTATTTGAGAGAACTCCAAAGGATAAGAATGGATGCAATTTAATTGATTGATTGAGACAAAATAGTTCGAGATTAGTTCTTTACCTGCATTTTTCAAGCCTCTACTACTCCTATATGATAGAGAGGTTTGACCTACCTACATAGAGGATGGGTAGTAAAGGATTGTCCTATCCATTGTATCTTTGTCCATTATATATAATCTTAGATCCACTTTTTCACTTATACCCAAAGTTCCATCAACTGGATTTTTCAACCCCATGTCCATCATAACATTTTTACCCAAGGGAACCACCTCTCAAAGCCATGACAACATGGGTGATGAAAAGATCAAAACTTGCTCAATTGGATTCTTTGAGTAATCCACCTTTTCCAACTCCATTATTTAGAGAAACCCTAAACCCTAGCTCCATCACTCAAGCCTTTGTAGCCTTCATGTGTCTCATTAATGCTATTTTTTGTCTGAATATTTGTTTTTTTGTCTGAATATCCCCATGACATTGTCATTTTTACCAAAATGTGGAAGGAGAACTTAAAGCATGTGTGCTTGATGTTGGTGTTAGAAAAATAGGACTGTGGAGAAATAAAATAAAAAATATGCGGAAATAAAACAAAGAAGATACACAATACAATAGAGACACATATATGTGTGGTTCACCTACTGTGGGCTACGTCCACCAGATAAATTACCAGGTCCTTCATTTTTATTATCCAACAAAATGAAGGGATACAACCTACAACATGACAATTGTAACTTAATCTTCTTTCTCTCAGAGCCTCCTCTCTCAAAATACAATATTCACAATAATACACAACTGCAATACAATTCCCTCATAAAAGAGGGTTTCCTTCTAGGGAAAAAAACCCTAAAATAAATTCCACCATCAGATCTGCGACCTTATAATGAATGGTCCAAATTGACTATGAAATTACAATATATTACAAGGAAAATTTTTCCAAAGTTTTTCTTCGGGGGTGCTGCCGTCGAATCCCCTGCCAGGGGGGGCTACAAAAATTATCATCGCCCCTTCCTGGACCATCTTGGTGACATTTGTGGGGGGGGGGAGATCTCCCACACCTACCCATTAGGGAATGGGGTCCAAGCACGACTGAAACAAACCTTTGAATCAGGAAGATAATTAGGCTCCACAACCAACAAACTCCCACTTGGAGACTAATCACAACAACTCCACTATTGTTGTACCTGTTGGACTATAATCCACCTTGGACCTAAAAATTTTATCATCTTCACCTTCATGCTTGAAGAAACTCAGTTTCTCCCTAGTTACTCCCTTTGTTAACATGTTTGCAGGATTCTAGCTAGTATGTATCTTTTCCAACTCCAAGTGTCCATCTTCCAATAATGATTGTATTAAATGGTACCTGATTTGTATATGCTTAGTCTTCGAATGGAAGGCTAAGTTCTTTGCAAGATGAATGGAACTCCATAGTGAGGATGATAAAAATTTCCCCCAACTGGAGGATCTCTAAGATGGGGATTTCCCATAGCATGAAAATGACCCCCTCTGGGTGGAATTCTGGAGGATAGAGGTGGATTTGTCTTGAAAAATGCATTTGTTGGAATTGACATGGAGGTAGAAGGGGGAAATGATGGAATATAGGAAGTAGCTTGTCCTCCCCATTGATTAATCCCTCGAGGAGAATTGAGACTAGGATTAGAACCAGAAGAAAAATGAGGTTGGCAGCCAACCGTAGGATCCATTTGGGGAATATGACCTCCACCAAACGAGAGAGGAGTATGCAGAGGGGCCATTCCCCCGGGTCCAAAACTAGGATTTGCATTAGTCGCTGGAATGGAGGATGAAAGTTGCAATGTCATATTTGGCATACCAAAAGAGAAAGTTGATCCGGATTATTTTCGGCACGAAATGAGAGCGGAGATATGATAAAGAAATGCACAGAGATATTGCGTATATCCAGTAATATAACAGAAATATATTAGAGATGCAACCATAAACACAGAGATACAGTAATACACGATTTATATTAATGAAAGAAATGTATAGAGACTGTAAAAATACAGAGTGAAAGACTCACTAGAATGGTGGCAGCTTATCTCTGAGAAGAGATGTGACGGCTACTCGCATTCGCAAGAAGATGGTTACAATGAGGCTCTGGAGGCCTTTTTACAATAA